>JBBPBX010086605.1:0-14862 GCA_038048925.1 Garcialebias charrua
TCACACAACTAGATTGCATTTCCTGAGAAAATGCATGTGTGAATGCCAAAATGGCCGCTTCACCTAATTTGCATGTTCAATCAAAATGGCCGCCTCACCTAATGCATGATAGATACTGTCCATAGCTACATAGCTACAACCTCACAAAATTTTGGCTTTCTCTATATAAAGATGGCTGAGTTAAAGCCATTTGAAAGTAGCGTTGGCAGCCATCAGCTGAAATTGGTCAAAAACTGCTGAACAACAGCTAAAACAAACAGAAATAATCTTAAATTACCAGAAGGACGTTGGGAGAGCATGGTTATGTTGATTTAGGCTGAAAAAAGTTGGATTGATTAAAAAAAATTGTTGAAATAGCTGAAAAAGCTGAAATTTGCATAAAACAGCTAAATAGTAGCTAAAATAAGCAGAAATAATCTGAAATTACCAGAAGGAAGTTGGTAGAGCATGGTTTTGCTGAATTAGGCTGAAAAAAGTTGGATTGATTTTTAAAAATTGTCGAAATAGCTGAAAAAGCTGAAATTTGCATAAAACAGCTAAATAGTAGCTAAAGTAGCAAAAATATGTTAATCTTTGAAAAATTTGCTGAAAGGAGCATAATGATCTGAAATTAGCAGAAATAAGTCAGTAGATGTACAAAAATGTTGAAGTAAGCTGTATTAGGCTGAAAAGAGTGCAACACAGTTCAAGAAACAGCTGAAATCAGCTGAAAGTAGCTGAAATATTTTTTTTAAATGTACAAGGTAGGTTAAGGAAGCCGAGCTGGTCCAAAATGTGAAAAAAGTAGTGAAATATTGTAATGAGTTCCAAAGATATCAAGGTTGTAAAATGAGCTCATTAAATTCATTTGAGCTCCATTCATTTTCAATGGGAAAAAAATGGCCGAAAAGGCTACATATTTCAAAAAGCTAAAGTTGCACCAATACCAAAAGTCATAGCCATCATGTCCTAAATGAGCTGAACATTTTGATATATGAATCGTTGAAATAGCACAAAAACTGTAGGAGGAGTAGCGTGCCAAAAAACGTACGGAATCAGGATAGTAACAGATGTAATTGTAACACTAGAAAATTTGCATTTCCTGCGAAAATGCACGTGTGAATGCCTTAGCGCCGCTCCGCCCTTCTTGTGGCGCCCGCGGGAAGTCGAGCTAGTTCACCCTGAAACACTCTCGTGCCTTTCCCGTACCCATTGGGCACCCAATTTGGTCCACATTCCAAAATGGCCGCCTTCCCATTTATCGTATTACGTTGACGCCAGAGGGTTTTCTGTGCGTCTTGGTGAATTGGACAAGTGTACCAAATTTCATGATCCTACGTGAAACTAAGGCCAATGCGGAGGGTAGTTTGAAATATTCTAGGTGGCGCTCTTGAGCCGTTTCTTTTGCAATTTTGGCCACGCCCCCAAAATATGTAATTTTTCACCAGTCCTGACGAGTCTGCCAAATTTGGTGAGTTTTGGGATATGATAAAGCTCCCAAAAGGCCAAACGTATTGTGACGGCGTTACGTCTGATTCGCCACATCGCCACGCCCACATGCTCCACCCAAAACGGTCAGTGTTGGAAAGCTTGTTACAGCAACATGTCTTTGGTCACTGGACAGACCGTCACGCTGATTAGGTAACAGGTGTCCGATCGGGATGTTCAATGTACAACTGTACACTTCCTGTTGTGAGGGGGCGTGGCTTAATTATTGTCATGATTTGACCATTCAGTATTGCAGGGGACCGGATGTGGGTCAATCACTGAAGGTTTGATGTATTAGACTGTTTTCGTGTAGGTGCTATTAGTGTTTCGTTTGTGACGGCGTGACGGCTGATTCGCCACATCGCCACGCCCACATGCTCCACCCAAAACGGTCAGTGTTGGAAAGCTTGTTACAGCAACATGTCTTCGGTCACTGGACAGACCGTCCCGCTGATTAGGTAACAGGTGTCCGATCGGGACGTTCAATGTATAACTGTACACTTCCTGTTGTGAGGGGGCGTGGCTTAATTAATGTCATGATTTGACCATTCAGTATTGCAGGGGAGTGGTTGTGGGTCAATCACTGAAGGTTTGATGTATTAGACGGTTTTCGTGTAGGTGCTATTAGTGTTTCGTTTTTCACGGCGAGATACCTAACTTTGAGGCCAGGCCACGCCCCTTCACCATATATGAAAACGCGAGATGTTGATCATTTTTTACTCCCCCATGTCTGAGTGATGAGTCTGCCAAATTTGGTGAGATTTAGGATATGATAAATCCTCCAAAAGGCCTTTTCATTTTAGCCCCATTCATTTTCAATGGAAAAAAAATGGCCGAAAAGGCTTAATATTTCAAAAAGCGAAAGTTGCAGCATTACCAAAAGTCATAGCTGGATTGTCCTGAGCGAGCTGAACATTTTGATATATGAATCGTTGAAATGGCACAAATACTCTAGGAGGAGTAGGACGCCAAAAAACGTACGGATGGAAGATAGTAACATCTATAAAGAATAATAATAACTAGATTGCATTTCCTGAGAAAATGCATGTGTGAATGCCAAAATGGCCGCTTCACCCAACTTGCATGTTCAATGAAAATGGTCGCTTTACCTAATGTGCTTATTAAATCAAAATGGCTACCTTGTCTACTTAAATTGTAGAGCCAAAATGGTAACAATACATGCATTGACTTACTTCGCAAGGCAATTAACTGCCTTGTATACTGAACCAAAATGGCCACTTCACCTAATTTGCATGTTCAATCAAAATGGCCGCTTCACCTAATGCATGATAAAGAATGTCCATAGCTACAACCTCACCAAATTTCGGCTCTCTATGAATAAAGATGGCTGATTTAAAGCCATTTGAAAGTAGCGTTGGCGGCCATCTTGGATTTTACAGTATTTTTAATGTTTTGCTTTGTCTGCCATCTTGGAATTTTGATTTGGATTCCGTACATGATAGAGGATTCTCTCAGCTACAACCTCACCAAATTTCAGCTCTCTATCTATAAAGATGGCCGAGTTAAAGTCATTTGAAAGTAGCGTTGTCGGCCATCTTGGATTTTTGATTTTTATATAGCATTTGATAGGAAACATTCTCAGCTATCACTACACCAAGTTTCAGCTCAATATAACTAAAATTGACCATTTTATAGTATTTTTACTTTTTTGCATTGTCGGCCATCTTGGATTTTTTTTTGGATTCTATACATGATAGATAATGTCCTCAGCTACAACCTCACCAAATTTCAGCTCTCTATGTATAAAGATGGTCGAGTTATAACCATTTGAAAGTAGCGTTGGCAGCCATCAGCTGAAATTGGTCAAAAACAGCTGAATATTATCTAAAATAGCAGAAATAAGCTTAAATTAGCAGCAGGATTTAGTAAGAGCTTAATTGGGAATAATCTGAAACATCTTAAACAATCTGAAATCTGAAATAATCTGAAATAAGCAAAAAAAGTGGAAATTATCTGAAAAAAGCTAAAGATAGCATAAACAGCTGAATATTATCTAAAATAGCAGAAATAAGCTTAAATTATCTGAAGTAATTAGAAATAGCATAATTGTGAATAATCTGAAATATCTGAAACAATCTGAAATCTGAAAAAATCTGAACTAAGCAGAAATAAGCAAAATAAAGTTGAAATTATCTGAAAAAAGCTTAAGATAGCAAAAACAGCTGAATATTATCTGAAATAGCAGAAAGAAGCTTAAATATCTTAGAAATTAGTAGAGAGAGTATATTTTTGTAGAATTAGGCTGGAAAAAGTTGAAATGAGTTCAAATAATGTAAAATTTGTTGAAACAAGCCTAAATTAGCATAAAAAGAGCTTAATAGTAGCTAAAATAGCAGAAGAAGCTGAAACTAGCAGAAATAAGCATAAAGCATCGTAATATGAAGTATCTGAAACAATCTGAAATTGAAAAAAATCTGAAATAAGTAGAAATAAGCAAAATAAAGTTGAAAATATCTGAATAAAGCTGAAATTGGCCAAAAACAGCTGAACAACAGCTAAAACAAGCAGAAACAATCTTAAATTACCAGAAGGAAGTTGGTAGAGCATGGTTTTGCTGAATTAGGCTGAAAAAAGTTGGATTGATTAAAAAAATTTGTTGAAATAGCTGAAAAAGCTGAAATTATCATAAAACAGCTAAATAGTAGCTAAAATAGCTAAAATATCCCAATCTTTCAAAAATTATCTGAAAGGAGCATAATGATCTGAAATTAGCAGAAATAAGTCAGTAGAAGTACAAAAATGTTGAAGTAAGTTGCATAAAGCTGAAAAGAGTGCAAAGCAGTTGAAAAAACAGCTGAAATTAGCTGAAAGTAGCTGAAATATTTTTTAAAAAATGTACAAGGTAGCTGAAGAAAGCTAAGCTGGTTCAAAATGTGAAATGAGTAGGTAAATATTGTAAAGAGTTCCAAAGATATCAAGGATGCAAAATTAGCTCATTGAGTTCATTTGAGCTCCATTCATTTTCAATGGGAAAAAAATGGCCGAAAAGGCTGAATATTTCAAAAAGCTAAAGTTGCACCAATACCAAAAGTCATAGCCATCATGTCCTAAATGAGCTGAACATTTTGATATATGAATTGTTGAAATAGCACAAAAACTGTAGGAGGAGTAGCGTGCCAAAAAACGTACGGAATCAGGATAGTAACACAATCTCTATAGTGTGAATGCCTTGTTGGCATTCACACAACTAGATTGCATTTCCTGAGAAAATGCATGTGTGAATGCCAAAATGGCCGCTTCACCTATTTTGCATGTTCAATCAAAACGGCCGCTTCACCTAATATGCTTGTTAAATCAAAATGGCTACCTCACCTACTTTAATTGTAGAACCAAAATGGCAACAATACATGCATTGACTTACTTTGCAAGGCAAGTAACTGCCTTGTATATTGAACCAAAATGGCGGCCTCACCTAATTTGCATGTTCAATCAAAATGGCTGCTTCACCTAATGTATGTTAGAGATGGTCCATAGCTACAACCTCACCAAATTTCAGCTCTCTATGAATAAAGATGGCTGAGTTAAAGCCATTTGAAAGTAACATTGGCAGCCATCAGCTGAAATTGGTCAAAAACAGCTGAACAACAGCTAAAACAAGCAGAAAATATCTTAAATTACCAGAAGGAAGTTGGTAGAACATGGTTTTGCTGAATTAGGCTGAAAAAAGTTGGATTGATTAAAAAAAATTGTTGAAATAGCTGAAAAAGCTGAAATTTGCATAAACAGCTAAATAGTAGCTAAAATAGCAAAAATATCTTAATCTTTCAAAAATTTGCTGAAAGGAGCATAATGATCATAAGTCAGTATAAGTACAACAATGTTGAAGTAAGCTGCATTAAGCTGAAAAGATCGCAAAGTCGTTGTAGAAACAGTTGAAATTAGCTGAAAGTAGCCGAAATATTTTTAAAAAATGTACAAGGTAGCTGAAGGAAGTTGAGTTGGTCCAAAATGTGAAAGGAGTAGTGAAATATTGTAATGAGTTCCAAAGATATCAAGGATGTAAAATGAGCTCATTGAGTTCATTTGAGCTCCATTCATTTTCAATGGGAAAAAAATGGCCGAAAAGGCTGAATATTTCAAAAAGCTAAAGTTGCACCAATACCAAAAGTCATAGCCATCATGTCCTGAATGAGCTGAACATTTTGATATATGAATTGTTGAAATAGCACAAAAACTGTAGGAGGAGTAGCGTGCCAAAAAACGTACGGAATCAGGATAGTAACAGATGTAATTGTAACACTAGATTGCATTTCCTGAGAAAATGCATGTGTGAATGCCAAAATGGCCGCTTCACCCAACTTGCATGTTCAATGAAAATGGTCGCTTTACCTAATGTGCTTATTAAATCAAAATGGCTACCTTGTCTACTTAAATTGTAGAGCCAAAATGGTAACAATACATGCATTGACTTACTTTGCAAGGTAATTAACTGCCTTGTATATTGAACCAAAATGGCCACTTCACCTAATTTGCATGTTCAATCAAAATGGCCGCTTCACCTAATGCATGATAAAAAATGTCCATAGCTACATCCTCACCAAATTTCGGCTCTCTATGTAAAAAGATGGCCGAGTTAAAGCAATTTGAAAAGAGCGTTGGCAGCCATAAGCTGAAATTGGTCAAAAACAGCTGAACTACAGCTAAAACAAGCAGAAAATATCTTAAATTACCAGAAGGAAGTTGGTAGAACATGGTTTTGCTGAATTAGGCTGAAAAAAGTTGGATTGATAAAAAAAAATTGTTGAAATAGCTGAAAAAGCTGAAATTTGCATAAACAGCTAAATAGTAGCTAAAATAGCAAAAATATCTTAATCTTTCAAAAATTTGCTGAAAGGAGCATAATGATCATAAGTCAGTATAAGTACAACAATGTTGAAGTAAGCTGCATTAAGCTGAAAAGATTGCAAAGTCGTTGTAGAAACAGTTGAAATTAGCTGAAAGTAGCCAAAATATTTTTAAAAAATGTACAAGGTAGCTGAAGGAAGTTGAGTTGGTCCAAAATGTGAAAGGAGTAGTGAAATATTGTAATGAGTTCCAAAGATATCAAGGATGTAAAATGAGCTCATAGAGTTCATTTGAGCTCCATTCATTTTCAATGGGAAAAAAATGGCGAGCTGCATTAAGCTGAAAAGATTGCAAAGTCGTTGTAGAAACAGTTGAAATTAGCTGAAAGTAGCCAAAATATTTTTTAAAAATGTTCAAGGTAGCTGAAGGAAGTTGAGTTGGTCCAAAATGTGAAAGGAGTAGTGAAATATTGTAATGAGTTCCAAAGATATCAAGGATGTAAAATGAGCTCATTGAGTTCATTTGAGCTCCATTCATTTTCAATGGGAAAAAAATGGCCGAAAAGGCTGAATATTTCAAAAAGCTAAAGTTGCACCAATACCAAAAGTCATAGCCATCATGTCCTGAATGAGCTGAACATTTTGATATATGAATTGTTGAAATAGCACAAAAACTGTAGGAGGAGTAGCGTGCCAAAAAACGTACGGAATCAGGATAGTAACAGATGTAATTGTAACACTAGATTGCATTTCCTGAGAAAATGCATGTGTGAATGCCAAAATGGCCGTTATGACTTGAATGTTTAATCAAAATGGCCGCTTTACCTAATGTGCTTATTAAATCAAAATGGCTAACTTGTCTACTTAAATTGTAGAACCAAAATGGTAACAATACATGCATTGACTTACTTCGCAAGGCAATTAACTGCCTTGTATATTGAACCAAAATGGCCACTTCACCTAATTTGCATATTCAATCAAAATGGCCGCTTCACCTAATGCATGATAAAGAATGTCCATAGCTACAACCTCACCAAATTTCGGCTCTCTATGAATAAATATGGCTGATTTAAAGCCATTTGAAAGTAGCGTTGTTGGCCATCTTGGATTTTACAGTATTTTTAATGTTTTGCTTTGTCGGCCATCTTGGATTTTTGATTTGGATTCCGTACATGATAGAGGATTCCCTCAGCTACAACCTCACCAAATTTCGGCTCTCTATGTATAATAATGGCTAAGTTAAAGCCATTTGAAAGTAGCGTTGGTGGCCATCTTGGATTTTACAGTATTTTTAATGTTTTGCTTTGTCTGCCATCTTGGATTTTTGATTTGGATTCCGTACATGATAGAGGATTCCCTTAGCTACAACCTCACCAAATTTCAGCTCTCTATGAATAAAGATGGCTGAGTTAAAGCCATTTGAATGTAGCGTTGGCGGCCATCTTGAATTTTTACAGTTTTTTAATGTTTTACTTTGTCGGCCATCTTGGATTTTTGATTTGGATTCCGTACATGATAGATAATGTCCTCAGCTACTACCTCACCAAATTTCGACTCTCTATGTATAATGATGGCTGAGTTAAAGCCATTTGAAAGTAGCGTTGGCGGCCATCTTGGATTTTTGATTTTGATATAGCATTTGATAGGAAACATTCTCAGCTATCACTACACCAAGTTTCAGCTCAATATCACTAAAATTGACCATTTTATAGTATTTTTACTTTTTTGCATTGTCGGCCATCTTGGATTTTTTTTTGGATTCTATACATGATAGATAATGTCCTCAGCTACAACCTCACCAAATTTCAGCTCTCTATGTATAAAGATGGTCGAGTTATAACCATTTGAAAGTAGCGTTGGCAGCCATCAGCTGAAATTGGTCAAAAACAGCTGAATATTATCTAAAATAGCAGAAATAAGCTTAAATTAGCAGCAGGAATTAGTAAGAGCTTAATTGGGAATAATCTGAAACATCTTAAACAATCTGAAATCTGAAATAATCTGAAATAAGCAAAAAAAGTTGAAATTATCTAAAAAAAGCTTAAGATATCATAAACAGCTGAATACTATCTAAAATAGCAGAAATAAGCTTAAATTATCTGAAGTAATTAGAAATAGCATAATTGTGAATAATCTGAAATATCTGAAACAATCTGAAATCTGAAAAAATCTGAACTAAGCAGAAATAAGCAAAATAAAGTTGAAATTATCTGAAAAAAGCTAAAGATAGCAAAAACAGCTGAATATTATCTGAAATAGCAGAAATAAGCTTAACTGTGTTAGAAATTAGTAGAGAGAGTGTAGTTTTGCAGAATTAGGATGGAAAAAGTTGAAATGAGTTCAAATAATGTGGAATTTGTTGAAACAAGCCTAAATTAGCATAAAAACAGCTTAATAGTAGCTAAAATAGCAGAAGAAGCTGAAACTAGCAGAAATAAGCACAAAGCAGCATAATCTGAATAATCTAAAATATCTGAAACTATCTGAAATCTGAAAAAATCTGAACTAAGCAGAAATAAGCAAAATAAAGTTGAAATTATCTGAAAAAAGCTTAAGATAGCAAAAACAGCTGAATATTATCTGAAATAGCAGAAAGAAGCTTAAATGTCTTAGAACTTAGTAGAGAGAGTACATTTTTGCAGAATTTGGCTGGAAAAAGTTGAAATGAGTTCAAATAATGTGGAATGTGTTGAAACAAGCCTAAATTAGCATAAAAACAGCTTAATAGTAGCTAAAATAGCAGAAGAAGCTGAAACTAGCAGAAATAAACACAAAGCAGAAGAATATGAAGTATCTGAAACAATCTGAAATTGAAAAAAATCTGAAATAAGTAGAAATAAGCAAAATAAAGTTGAAAATATATGAATAAAGCTGAAATTGGCCAAAAACAGCTGAACAACAGCTAAAACAAGCAGAAACAATCTTAAATTACCAGAAGGAAGTTGGTAGAGCATGGTTTTGCTGAATTAGGCTGAAAAAAGTTGGATTGATTAAAAAAAATTGTTGAAATAGCTGAAAAAGCTGAAATTATCATAAAACAGCTAAATAGTAGCTAAAATAGCTAAAATATCTTAATCTTTCAAAAATTATCTGAAAGGAGCATAATGATCTGAAATTAGCAGAAATAAGTCAGTAGAAGTACAAAAATGTTGAAGTAAGCTGCATAAAGCTGAAAAGAGTGCAAAGCAGTTGAAAAAACAGCTGAAATTAGCTGAAAGTAGCTGAAATATTTTTTAAAAAATGTACAAGGTAGCTGAAGGAAGCTAAGCTGGTCCAAAATGTGAAAGGAGTAGTGAAATATTCTAAAGAGTTCCAAAGATATCAAGGATGAAAAATTAGCTCCATTCATTTTCAATGGGGAAGAAAATGGCCGAAAAGGCTAAATAATTCAAAAAGCTAAAGTTGCACCAATACCAAAAGTCATAGCCATCATGTCCTGAATGAGCTGAACATTTTGATATATGAATTGTTGCAATAGCACAAAAACTGTAGGAGGAGTAGCGTGCCGAAAAACGTACGGAATCAGGATAGTAACCGGAAGACAATCTCTATAGTGTGAATGCCTTGTTGGCATTCACACAACTAGATTGCATTTCCTGAGAAAATGCATGTGTGAATGCCAAAATGGCCGCTTCACCCAACTTGCATGTTCAATCAAAATGGCCGCTTTACCTAATGTGCTTATTAAATCAAAATGGCTAACTTGTCTACTTAAATTGTAGAACCAAAATGGTAACAATACATGCATTGACTTACTTCGCAAGGCAATTAACTGCCTTGTATATTGAACCAAAATGGCCACTTCACCTAATTTGCATATTCAATCAAAATGGCCGTTTCACCTAATGCATGATAAAGAATGTCCATAGCTACAACCTCACCAAATTTCGGCTCTCTATGAATAAATATGGCTGATTTAAAGCCATTTGAAAGTAGCGTTGGTGGCCATCTTGGATTTTACAGTATTTTTAATGTTTTGCTTTGTCGGCCATCTTGGATTTTTGATTTGGATTCCGTACATGATAGAGGATTCCCTCAGCTACAACCTCACCAAATTTCGGCTCTCTATGTATAATGATGGCTGAGTTAAAGCCATTTGAAAGTAGCGTTGGTGGCCATCTTGGATTTTACAGTATTTTTAATGTTTTGCTTTGTCGGCCATCTTGGATTTTTGATTTGGATTCCGTACATGATAGAGGATTCCCTCAGCTACAACCTCACCAAATTTCAGCTCTCTATGAATAAAGATGGCTGAGTTAAAGCCATTTGAATGTAGCGTTGGCGGCCATCTTGGATTTTTACAGTTTTTTAATGTTTTACTTTGTCGGCCATCTTGGATTTTTGATTTGGATTCCGTACATGATAGATAATGTCCTCAGCTACAACCTCACCAAATTTCGGCTCTCTATGTATAATGATGGCTGAGTTAAAGCCATTTGAAAGTAGCGTTGGCGGCCATCTTGGATTTTTGATTTTGATATGGCATTTGATAGGAAACATTCTCAGCTATCACTACACCAAGTTTCAGCTCAATATCACTAAAATTGACAATTTTATGGTATTTTTACTTTTTTGCATTGTCGGCCATCTTGGATTTTTGATTTGGATTCAATACATGATAGAGGATGTCCTTAGCTACAACCTCACCAAATTTCAGCTCTCTATGTATAAAGATGGCTGAGTTAAAGCCATTTGAATGTAGCGTTGGCGGCCATCAGCTGAAATTGAACAAAAACAGCTAAATATTATCTAATATATCAGAAATAAGCTTAAATCCGAAGAAGCAATTAGTAAGAGCCTAATTGGGAATAATCTGAAACATCTAAAACAATCTGAAATCTGAAAAAATCTGAACTAAGCAGAAATAAGCAAAATAAAGTTGAAATTATCTGAAAAAAGCTTAAGATAGCAAAAACAGCTGAATATTATCTGAAATAGCAGAAAGAAGCTTAAATGTCTTAGAAATTAGTAGAGAGAGTACATTTTTGCAGAATTTGGCTGGAAAAAGTTGAAATGAGTTCAAATAATGTGGAATGTGTTGAAACAAGCCTAAATTAGCATAAAAACAGCTTAATAGTAGCTAAAATAGCAGAAGAAGCTGAAACTAGCAGAAATAAGCACAAAGCAGCATAATCTGAATAATCTAAAATATCTGAAACAATCTGAAATCTGAAAAAATCTGAACTAAGCAGAAATAAGCAAAATAAAGTTGAAATTATCTGAAAAAAGCTTAAGATAGCAAAAACAGCTGAATATTATCTGAAATAGCAGAAAGAAGCTTAAATGTCTTAGAAATTAGTAGAGAGAGTACAGTTTTGCAGAATTAGGCTGGAAAAAGTTGAAATGAGTTCAAATAATGTGGAATTTGTTGAAACAAGCCTAAATTAGCATAAAAACAGCTTAATAGTAGCTAAAATAGCAGAAGAAGCTGAAACTAGCAGAAATAAGCACAAAGCAGCATAATCTGAATAATCTAAAATATCTGAAACAATCTGAAATCTGAAAAAATCTGAACTAAGCAGAAATAAGCAAAATAAAGTTGAAATTATCTGAAAAAAGCTTAAGATAGCAAAAACAGCTGAATATTATCTGAAATAGCAGAAAGAAGCTTAAATGTCTTAGGAATTAGTAGAGAGAGTACAGTTTTGCAGAATTAGGCTGGAAAAAGTTAAAATGAGTTCAAATAATATAGAATTTGTTGAAACAAGCCTAAATTAGCATAAAAACAGCTTAATAGTAGCTAAAATAGCAGAAGAAGCTGAAACTAGCAGAAATAAGCACAAAGCAGCATAATATGAAGTATCTGAAACAATCTGAAATTGAAAAAAATCTGAAATAAGTAGAAATAAGCAAAATAAAGTTGAAAATATCTGAATAAAGCTGAAATTGGCCAAAAACAGCTGAACAACAGCTAAAACAAGCAGAAACAATCTTAAATTACCAGAAGGAAGTTGGTAGAGCATGGTTTTGCTGAATTAGGCTGAAAAAAGTTGGATTGATTAAAAAAAATTGTTGAAATAGCTGAAAAAGCTGAAACTATCATAAAACAGCTAAATAGTAGCTAAAATAGCTAAAATATCTTAATCTTTCAAAAATTATCTGAAAGGAGCATAATGATCTGAAATTAGCAGAAATAAGTCAGTAGAAGTACAAAAATGTTGAAGTAAGCTGCATAAAGCTGAAAAGAGTGCAAAGCAGTTGAAAAAACAGCTGAAATTAGCTGAAAGTAGCTGAAATATTTTTAAAAAAATGTACAAGGTAGCTGAAGGAAGCTAAGCTGGTCCAAAATGTGAAATGAGTAGTGAAATATTGTAAAGAGTTCCAAAGATATCAAGGATGAAAAAATAGCTCCATTCATTTTCAATGGGGAAGAAAATGGCCGAAAAGGCTAAATAATTCAAAAAGCTAAAGTTGCACCAATACCAAAAGTCATAGCCGGATTGTCCTAATCGAGCTGAACGTTTTGATATATGGATTGTTGAAATAGCACAAAAACTGTAGGAGGAGTAGCGTGCCAAAAAACGTACGGAATCAGGATAGTAACATCTAAGATTATCTAATAATAACTAGAAAAACCGCATTTCCTACGAAAATGCACGTGTGAATGCCTTAGCGCCGCTCCGCCCTTCTCGCGGCGACCGCGGGAAGTCGAGCTGGTCCACCCCGAAACACTCTCGTGCCTTTCCCGTACCCGTTCGGCACCCAGTGCGTGCACTCAATTTGGTCCACATTCCAAAATGGCCGCCTTCCCATTTATCGTACAACGTTGGTGCCAGAGGGTTTTCTGTGCGCCTTGGTGAATCGGGGAGGTGTACCAAATTTCATGATCCTACGTGAAACTAAGGCCAATGCGGAGGGTAATTTGAAATATTCTAGGTGGCGCTCTTGAGCCCTTTCTGTTGCAATTTTGGCCACGCCCCCAAAATATGTAATTTTTCACCAGTCCTGACGAGTCTGCCAAATTTGGTGAGTTTTGGGATATGATAAAGCTCCCAAAAGGCCAAACGTATTGTGACGGCGTTACGTCTGATTCGCCACATCGCCACGCCCACATGCTCCACCCAAAACAACCAGTCGTGGAAAGCTTGTTACAGCAACATGTCTTCGGTCACTGGACAGACCGTCACGCTGATTAGGTAACAGGTGTCCGATCGGGATGTTCAATGTACAACTGTACACTTCCTGTTGTGAGGGGGCGTGGCTTAATTATTGTCATGATTTGACCATTCAGTATTGCAGGGGACCGGATGTGGGTCAATCACTGAAGGTTTGATGTATTAGACTGTTTTCGTGTAGGTGCTATTAGTGTTTCGTTTGTGACGGCGTGACGGCTGATTCGCCACATCGCCACGCCCACATGCTCCACCCAAAACGGTCAGTGTTGGAAAGCTTGTTACAGCAACATGTCTTCGGTCACTGGACAGACCGTCCCGCTGATTAGGTAACAGGTGTCCGATCGGGACGTTCAATGTATAACTGTACACTTCCTGTTGTGAGGGGGCGTGGCTTAATTAATGTCATGATTTGACCATTCAGTATTGCAGGGGAGTGGTTGTGGGTCAATCACTGAAGGTTTGATGTATTAGACGGTTTTCGTGTAGGTGCTATTAGTGTTTCGTTTTTCATGGCGAGATGCCTAACTTTGAGGCCAGGCCACGCCCCTTCAGCATATATGAAAATGCGAGGTTTTGATCATTTGTTACTCCTGCATGTCTGAGTGATGAGTCTGCCAAATTTGGTGAGTTTTAGGGTATGATAAAGCCCCCAAAAGACCATTTCATTTTAGCTCCATTCATTTTCAATGGGAAAAAAATGGCCGAAAAGGCTTAATTATTTCAAAAAGCGCAACTTGCAGCATTACCAAAAGTCATAGCTGGATTGTCCTGAGCGAGCTGAACATTTTGATATATGAATCGTTGAAATGGCACAAATACTCTAGGAGGAGTAGCGTGCCAAAAAACGTACGGACGGAAGATAGTAACATATAGAATAATAATAAATATAAACACAATCTCTATAGTGTGAATGCCTTGTTGGCATTCACACAAATATAAACACAATCACTATAGTGTGAATGCCTATGTGGCATTCACACAACTAGATTGCATTTCCTGAGAAAATGCATGTGTGAATGCCAAAATGGCCGCTTCACCTATTTAGCATGTTCAATCAAAATGGCCGCTTCACCTATTTTGCATGTTCAATCAAAACGGCCGCTTCACCTAATATGCTTGTTAAATCAAAATGGCTACCTCACCTACTTTAATTGTAGAACCAAAATGGCAACAATACATGCATTGACTTACTTTGCAAGGCAAGTAACTGCCTTGTATATTGAACCAAAATGGCGGCCTCACCTAATTTGCATGTTCAATCAAAATGGCTGCTTCACCTAATGTATGTTAGAGATGGTCCATAGCTACAACCTCACCAAATTTCAGCTCTCTATGAATAAAGATGGCTGAGTTAAAGCCATTTGAAAGTAACATTGGCAGCCATCAGCTGAAATTGGTCAAAAACAGCTGAACAACAGCTAAAACAAGCAGAAAATATCTTAAATTACCAGAAGGAAGTTGGTAGAACATGGTTT
>JBBPBX010086606.1:0-14862 GCA_038048925.1 Garcialebias charrua
TTGATATGTCTGCGCACAAAATATGCAATACATAACCTAGAGGATGCTGTGAAACCTGCTAACTTCCAGAGAGTTGTGCAAGCAGTAAAGACTGTGTCAGGCTTTGATGAAGAAACACGTTCATACAAAAAAACAAGCCTTGCCATAAAACTGGGACATACACTGAACAAAATCTGTAACCTTGTTCATTGCCGAGCACTCATGGCAGAAGATGAACAACTGATGAAGTCGTCAGACGCATTCAAAAAACTGTGCTCATTAAAATGGTCAGAGATGGTGTCTCATAGTGCCCTTAGCACTTAAAATCATGCCAAATACAATAGGCCATTAACATTACCATTCACTGAAGATGTTAAGCTTCTGCATCAGCATCTGAATAAATCAGGAGAAAATGCCTTTAACACCTTGAAAGATGAAGCCAGCCCCCAGACTTATGCAGAACTTGCAAAAGTTACACTTGCATAGGTCATTGTGTTCAATCGTAGACGAGCAGGAGAGGTTTCAAAGATGCACCTACGAAGTTTTATGGAGCGTGACACCACCAAGCTCCATGATGATGTTGCCATGGGTTTGTCAACGGTTGAACAGAAGCTCTGCAGCCATTTCACTCGGGTTGAAATCATTGTGAAAAGAGGCCGAAAGGTTGCAGTTTTACTCGCACCAAATGTGGTGGATGCACTGACTTTATTGGCAAGTAAGAGAGAGACATGTGTTGTTTTACAAACAAACTTATTTCTATTTGCAAGACCTAAATCAATGAGTCACTACAGAGGACAGGACAGTCTGCGTGTTCATGCAAGCCAGTGTGGAGCATAGCACCCAGAGTTCCTCAGGTCAACACAACTACGGAAACATGTAGCCACGCTCTCACAAGTCTTGAACTTAAAAAACAATGAACTTGACCAGGTTGCAGACTTCTTGGGCCATGACATCCGTGTTCACAGGGAATTTTACAGATTACCAGCTCCCCCAACACAACTGGCAAAGATATCCAAGCTACAGGTTGAAAAAAATATGGAGGAACTTTTTTTTTAAATAAAGTATTTAAAAGTGTAACACAGATTTATACAATATTAATACATAATACAGAAAGGTACATACCCCAGATACTGGTAGCATACTGGTTATTTAACCAGTATGTATATTTTGTACCAGACTATTCTATAAAATGACATGTTATCTTGTACTCAATTGGTATGTACCTGGTACCTATGCAACCTGGCTTTATAATGAAATGACTAATAACCTAGTTGCCTGGTATGTACCGAGGTCTTTGTTACAATCAAAAAAATGTGTTCAATAAAAAAACAACTGGACTTTTATTTGTAGCAGAAGACGTTTCGCCCTTCATCCAAAAGGCTTTCTCAATTCTAAGAGAAGAGACCTGTCCAGGTGTCCCTGTGATGGACTGGAGACTTGTTATTATTATAACTTGTCAGTTATTATTATTATTATTATTATTATTATTATTATTATTATTATTATTATTATTATTATTATTATTATTATATTACTTAAAAATGTGTTCCTGTGATGGACTGGAGACCTGTCCAGGTGTCCCTATGATGGACTGGAGACTTGTCCACGTGTCCCTGTGATGGACTGGTGACTTGTAAATGTGTCCCTGTGATGGACTGGAGACTTGTAAATGTGTCCCTGTGATAGACTGAGACTTGTCCAGATGTCTCTGTGTCCCCCTTCAATGTAGCCAGTCCAAAGTTGGACAGATTCTGGAAAAAGCAGCAATATCTGATCCTAATATGTCAGACACAAGTTTCCCTGTTTTTCCCAGCACTTCAAAATGTTGCTTTTCTCCTGACACAAGGAATATTGGAGAAAACACATTTAAAACATAAGGCAAAGCAGTCTGCATTCTATCATGAAATCTCAAGTGGAGTTTGCTATTTATGAGACTGAGCTGAATGCAGCACCTCAGACTGAGGAAGTCTTTATTTAGGGCCTTGTCATCAAATTTATCAGTGAACTTAAAAGGTATGTGGAGCTTTATTAGTGTTAACAAAAAATACAATTTTTCCTATTTATATAACTAGGTTGAGGAATCTTAGCAAATAAATCCTTTGCAAAATATGACTTTCTTTTGGAATATCGAGGTGAACTGATCACCAAGGAGGAATGTGAGAGGAAGCAACAGGTTTGCAATGAATCGATGAAAGTGTTTTTGTTTGAATTGTACTTTGATGTAAAAACTGTAAAAAAAACTTTGTCGAGGAAGTCTTCTTTTATAAGACTGAGCTGAACATAGCATGTAAGACTGAGGAAGTCATTCGTCCGAAACACGTCTTCAGTCTGAGGTGCTGCATTCAGCTCAGTCTTATAAATAACACCCTCTCACAGTGGATCAACCAGTTTGCAGGTCCTCCTTGATCATGAGAGCAGCTGGTTTTGGCTGTTCAGCAAACTCGTTGATCCACTGTGAGAGGGTGCTATTTATAAGACTGAGCTGAATGCAGTACCTCAGACTGAGGAAGTATTTATTTATAAGACTGAGCTGAGTACAGCATCCAAGACTGTGGAAGTCATTTGTCCGAAAGGTTTCCTCAATCTGAGATGTTGCATTCAGCTCAGTCTTATAAATAGCACCCTCTCACAGTGGATCAACCAATTTGCTGATGACAGCCAAAACCAGCTGCTCTCATGATCAAGGAGGACCTGCAAACTGGTTGATCCACTGTGAGAGGGTGCTATTTATGAGACTAAGCTGAATGCAGCACCTCACACTGAGGAAATCTTTATTTATAATACTGAGTTGAATACATTATCTCCAGACTTGGACAAAAGACTAAACATTTCCAGTTTTTTTTTTTTGCTTTTCTTTGTGTTGTTTTTTTGAATGTCCTGAGGACCAGACTTAGCTTTTTTGATTATTCTACTAGAATTATTGAGCATTCATCAGGGTATTTTAATTTTAGTATGTGTCTTGTTCAACAAGCTTTCTAGTGTTTTATGTTTTCATGTAACAAATGTGATGCCCTGTGATAAACTTGCGAACCGTGAAAGGTGCACCCCGCCCCTTGCCCTATGATTGCTGGATATGGGCACCGGCGACCCCCGTGACCCAAAATGGAAGAAACGGGTAAAGATAATGGATGGATGTAGAAAATGGGCAATGTTTAGGCTGATGGTCCTCCTTGATCATGTGAGCAGCTGGTTTTGGCTGTCATCAGGAAGTCTTTATTTATAAGACTCAGCTGAATACAACATCTCAGACTAAGGAAGTCTTTATAAGACTGAGCTGAATACAGCATCTCAGACTGAGGATGTCTTTCGTCACTCGTAAGTTAGGGATAACCTGTACTTTACAGTGGGTTGTGGTGAACCGTGTAAAAAAAGTACAATTTTGTTTTAGAAATATGTACAAGTTTATAATGTTAATGTTTTATAATATGTAAATATGTCATCTCAGACTGAGGAACTCTTTCATCGCTCGTAAGTCGGGGATCACCTGTACTTTACAGTGGGTTGTGGTGAACCGTGTAAAAAAAGTACAATTTTGTTTTAGAAATATGTACAAGTTTGTAATGTTAATGTTTTATAATATGTAAATATGTCATCTCAGACTGAGGAACTCTTTCGTCGCTCGTAAGTCGGGGATCACCTGTACTTTACAGTGGGTTGTGGTGAACCCTGTAAAAAAAGTACAATTTTGTTTTAGAAATATGTACAAGTTTGTAATGTTAATGTTTTATAATATGTAAATATGTCATCTCAGAAGTCTTTCATCGCTCATAAGTCAGGGATCACCTGTACTTTACATTGGGTTGTGATTAACCCTGCAGAAAAAGTAAAATTTTGTTTTAGAAATATGTACAAGTTTGTAATGTTAATGTTTTATAAAATGTAAATATGTCATCTCAGACTGAGGAACTCTTTCGTCGCTCGTAAGTCGGGGATCCCCTGTACTTTACATTAGGTTGTGATTAACCCTGCAGAAAAAGTAAAATTTTGTTTTAGAAATATGTATATAATGTTAATATGTTTTATAATAATGTAAATATGTCAACAGAATTTAAGTTTTTATTTTATTTTATTTGAAACATTTAAGTTTTATTTTATTTTAAACATTTGAAGATTTGTTAGTGAATATAAATAAAGTATGTGCCTAATTTGTTTAATAAAATCAGTTCAAAAAACTGTTCTCCTAATGCAGTGTCCTGTCACATTTGTGTGTTTTATGTTAATTTTATGTTAAGTAGGCGGAGTTTAAATGTCCCTTTAAAGACCCCATAATGCATGTTTGTCCTCCTGTCACATTTGTGTGTTTTATGTTAATTTTATGTTAAGTAGGCGGAGTTTAAATGTCCCTTTAAAGACCCCATAATGCATGTTTGTCCTCATAAACCACATTTTTTGACGTCCTTGTAAACCACACTGGAGTCTGGGTGGTAAAACGTGCTGTGAAGCTCCTATCGGAAAGCTAAAGTGACCCAAATTTTTTTCAAAATTTTTAGAGTGCTCTGAGCTTGGTCCCAGGTCGCTAGGACCTCGGGAAGGGGTAGACCCCGTATTACACCTTCGGGCGGGTTTGGCGAAAAAGTCCGGCTAAACCACATTGACAAACCTGTGTGTGTGTGTGTGTGTGTGTGTGTGTGTGTGTGTGTGTGGACCAGGTGTCAGGCCTCGATGATGTGCACACTTCTCATCGTTCCCTCTCAGGAGTTTCAGCTCGGCGTAATTTGCCCTCTCCTTTCTTGGTTAGTCATTTACTGTGTCCCCCCCTCCCCCCACTACTCATCCCTCCTCCGGCTGCAGTGACGGCCTCTCGCCTGCAGTCTCTCTGCAGACAATCCGTCTTTATTTCTGCTGTCTCGCCCCGTTCTGATAGACTCTTATCAAGGCCTATTAGGGCACTTCAGGCCATGCACGCACACAACGCTCCCCTCCTCCAACCAATCACAGAGCGCACGAGGCCCGAGGGGGGGCTGTGACTCAAAGTGAGTCTGTGTACTGGAGTGAACAAACAGCAATTTGCTGCTGATGACTTTGTGCCTTTGTGCATGATGGAAGTTTGCGAGTGCGGGGGCGGGCTAATTGCTGACACGGCTGGGGACTCCTGTTATGACTTGCAGTTTGCTGGTGAGAACAGAAAAGATGGATCAAACCCAGAAAATCTGTGCTTGTGGCAAAGTGCTGATGTTCGGGGGACGTTTTGATTGGATTGTGTCTGTTTGTCCCTTTGGCAGCACACTCCAGGAGAAGACACCAAGACGCAGCCAAACACAAGGAGCTCAGGCTGTCGCTGCATATGTTGCTCGTGGCGCAGGTTACAAAACTAGTTGTGCATTTATTGAAACATTTCTCTTTGAACCCTTTGTCCCGAGACATTCAGTTCTTAACAGCTCCAATTAAAACTTTATTAACCACAACAGATTCCAGATATCACAGCTTTGTTGAAGAGCAATCCATGCAACTATAATAATAATAAATCTGAACATTTCTGTTCTTCCTTCAGAAATATTTGATTTTAGATCAAAGCAAAGAGAAATACTAATCAACGGTTGACTGCGTCAGGGTTTGTGGTGGATTACGTTATACCCAGCTGTTTCAATAACTGTATTTTTAATTATTAAAAGGATTTATCACTCTGCTTTTTCAATGTATCACTTCATAGTTGTCTTTGTCTTTTTGCCTTGATGAGGACTTTTACACAGAAGTTTAAAATAAACTAAATGAACAAAGATGAGTTGAGTTTAACATGAGACATTTCTCATCAGAGCCAAATTCTCATGGCTTAATGTCAAGCAGCTACTTTTTTAGATTAAATGTTGCAGGTCTTATCTCGGCTCTGCACACATGGAGTCAGAATCCTGTGGTTTGTAGAGTGGGATTAAGGCTGTTTCTGTCATTATTCTTCCCGTGTTTACTGGAGCTATTATGCTATTAAACTACCGTATTTCCGCCAAACACGTCGCACCACCGTTTAAGACAAATCAGTCCTAACAATTATGTTTAATAAAGTGAAGATAAAAACAACAACAACAACAATACATTGCTTTGCCGCATAAGTTGCATCTATTATGCATCACTGCTGACAACCTGGAAATATGGGCCGGTGTGTCAAAAATCAGATGGCTGCCAAATGGTGGCCGCCGGAGTGTGCACGGGAAGACTTTAAGAATTTAACAAGATTAACACTTAAAAAACAATTACAGTATTTGTTTGCTCGACATTATAAAGGTGTGTCTCAGTCTAACTTTTCATTAATAAATGTACTTTAACAGTCAAATCAGCTGCATTTTCAAAAGTATTCGCTGCCTCGGTGCTCTGGAAGCATGCAAAGGGAAGAAATCAGGAAGGAGGAACGCTGTGTATTTATTCAAAATTTAAAAAGATAAGCACCTAAAACTATTTGTTGGCTCGACATAGTAAAGGCATGTCTCAGTTGAACTTTTACTTAATAAATGCACTTCAATGGTCAAACTTTCTAAATAAAGGTGGAATGAAAAATCAGCTGCATTTCTCCAGGACGGTGCAGAGAAGTGAAGTTTATTTGACGGTTGTTCCAGGCGAGCTGGACAAAGGGGGCCGGCTATGGCAAATTGATTGTGTCATTAATAGCCACTTTTACCTATTACTTTGTACATGATACAACGGCATGCCATACTCAGAGTGACATCTAGCAGCTGAAAATGGAAGTATTCAATATTTTCAGTCAATGTATGAAAACGGTCATGTCTCAGCCAATACGTTGCTTCGGTGTATAAGGCAGGGCATGCAAATTATGCAAAATTCTGCGACTTATAGGCTGCAAAACACAGTACATCTGAACCGTTAGTCTTTTGGTCATCAGATGAAATGTTTGGGAACAACGGTTATAAAGAACGAGGAGTGGAGTTGGTTGCATCACTAAGAAAAGAGGAGCTGCAGGAGCTGTAACTCTGCTCCGGTTTGATCGATCCGTGTTGGATGACGATGCAAGCCAGTCGTGTGATGTCGTCAGACCCTGAAACTCTGCCACACTGAGAACAGACTATAAACTACAGGTTACGTGTAAGCTCAAACCTCTTAAATTGTAAAGGGTAAATGGAGCTTACTTATATAGCGCCTTCCAGCCCCTTGTAAGGAGCCCCAAAGCGCTTTACAGTAACAGCCATCCACCCATTCATACACACATTCATAGACCGGTAGCGGTAGTCTGACATGCAAGGCGCCATACAGTCATACCGGGAGCAACTCGGGGTTAAATGTCTTGCCCAGGGACTAGGGGTGTAAAGGTACGCTAAAATCACATTTTGGTTCGGTTCAATTACAAGGAGGGCTCGGTTCGGTTTATTTTTGGTACAAAAAAAAGACAAAATAAAGACTTACAAAATGTTTATTTTGAAAATATGCCAAAAATATGTTTGTATTGTATTGTAGTAATAAATAAAAGTGACCCATTTGGATGATATTTTAAATAAACAGCACTCTACAATAAATAAACTATATTAACAATAATAAAAATCTTAATAAATACAATAACAGTCAGAACAATAAGCAGCAACAGACTGTTTACAATCTAACTAATCAAGTTTTTGTTCCAGTAGCAACAGTGTGGCTGTATTTGTCCTCATTACTGTACTCACAACCTCTTGGACCTGCTCCTCCAGGTGGGACAGGTCCTGGAAAAGTTCAGAGTTCATTTCAGTCATCACACACTTCTTAGTTGCAGGTGATCTCTGGTGGATGTCTGTCCCTGAAGTGGAAGAAGAGAGCAGCTACCTCTGTCCCAGACTGGAAATAAAACACAAAGAGATTTAAAAAAAAAAAAGTTAATAAGATTATGATTTTAAATAAAAAAGATTATTTAGATAATAATAATAAAAAAACAATACCTCTCTATATATATCATTTTCTGATTTGTGTGGAGTTTGACAGACAATGCTTTGGCTGTGGGGAATGATTACCATCATTTTGGATGAATTGGTCCATTAACAGCATCATAATAATTGTATTTAATTGAGATAGTTTTAACTAAATTATCACTGTGATTCGAAGCCAAGATAACCCAAATGAAGTGCTAACATCTTGAATATTTCACACTTTGCACTTAAATGATTTGGCAAATCCTCCAGCCCCTGCAGAGCTGTTGCATGTTTAGCCCCGAATCGTGTTTGTTTCGTCTGCTGAGACTCTCCCCCTCATTTACGCCTCCTCAATAAACCAACCCAGAGTGGCTTTTTAAAATAAAATATATTCCACAGTTAGGTGATTATCTGCAGACTGAGTTTGTGTCCACTTGTGATGTAAATTAGACCACTTGAGCAGAACATTTGCAGCACACTCTGACAATCTCTGATATGATTATTCATCAAATTCATCACAAGTGATGCTTTCAGTTTGGAGTCTAAACACAAAAACATTAAAGATAGTTGTTAAAAAGCAGCTTTTACAATAGAAATGGTCTGCAGCATTCTTTACTCTTTAATTTATCTAACACAAAGGGATATATATTGTCTTGAGCTACTTTTAATCTTTTATTATTACACTTTAACATAAATATAAATAGAAAAGGTGGAGAAATGAGAGGAATGAGTAAATGGAATCATTTGAAATGTGTAAAAAGAAATATTAGTTTTGAATCAGCTCATCACGGAACCATTTGCGAAAACGAGAAGAGACGTTGAGGACGAAAAGAAAAGTGAAAATGAAAAAGCTCGACGTGTAAGAATGAAATAAAGGAGGATGAGACGGAGCTGAGAGGAACTGAGGAGTCAGCCGAGGAGTCACGAGGGGAGGAGAAGCATTAGTGTCATGTTGAGAAGATCAGTGTGGTGATCCTTTGACGTGAGCATCTAGAACACACACACACACACACACAAACACACACGCACACAGTAATCCAACCTGTGGAGGGATGCGACCTGTGGATTCAGAGCAGCAGGTGGAGCAGACTACAGAGACACAAACAGGAAGTCTCCCGTCAGAGAGTCTCTCTCTGTGTCAACCCCACACAGAGATTTGAGGGTGGGGGCAGCCCAGCACCTGTCATCTTGTTTATCACTGGATGTAAACAGATCTCATGCTAAACTATCATTTTCTTCCATCTTTATACAAAAAACAGTTCTGAGCTCTGAGATTTTTCACTTCATGCTCATCTTTGGAAATTGTTCTGATTTATTTCTGTTCTCGGCTTCTCTTGCATCATTTCGTTTACGTACTTTAATTTAATTTTTGAAAACTCCTGCCCTCATAGAATTTGATTTAGTTGAATTAAATGGATGTCTTAAAGCCCCACTGGCATGATTTTTTAAATTTTCATAAAATTGCTCAAAATATATATATTTTATCATTTAAATATGTTTGTTTTTGCAAACAAAATGATAAATCACTTTATTTAGCTTTAAAAGTGATTTTGAACTTCAAGCCGTGTTTAATCATGGGAAATCCGATTACACACAAACGCACCATCTGTGACGTAACACCGGGCAGAGCTCTGGGCTTGTCACAGTGTGCGGGTATGAGCAGCTCGACATGAAGGTAAGTCTGATACAGCATCAGACCTAAATTATATCCTGTTGTTTCTTGTTCCATCACCCAAACTATTTTCTGCTTCCCAAAATGAAGACAAATAGCTCAAATCTTCACATAAATAGATCAATTTATCATGTTTTAAGTTGTCCGCTATTAAAGAGACCAGAGCCCTCTGCCTCATACTACGCCACAGATGGTGCGTTCGTGTGTAATCGGATTTCCCATGATTAAACACGGCTTGAAGTTCAAAATCACTTTTAAAGCAAAATTAAAGTGATTTATCATTTTGTTTGCAAAAACGAACATATTTAAATGAAAAAAATATATATATATATTTTGAGCAATTTTATGAATAGTAAAAAAAATCATGTCAGTGGACCTTTAACTTCATAGCAAATTTTTTTTACAGTTGAAACTCACTACATGAGAGCTTGCTTGGTTGACATTCAAGTTCAAGTCACATCACATGTGGTCCATGAGGTGGAACAAAACTGTGTACTCAGGGTCCCAGTTACACTAAAAACTAGCAAAAATATAAAGTGTAAAAAGAAGGATCTAAGATATACACTATACACTGGTCCTGAGGGGTGGGCGTCCCCGGTGCCCGGGCCTCGGTGACCGGGCCTGAGGCTACGTCAGTGCAGCGGGCTCTTGCAGTGGGCTCCGGCGGGGGCCTGTGGGCTTGTCACTGTTGGCCTCCCGGGGGTCATTGTGTGTGGTCACTGGTGGAGCTCGTCCGGTTCTCCCCCTTGGTCGGATCTGGGGAGTGGGCGAGTGGCTCGTCCTGTTCGGGTGGCCCTGGGGACTCTGGGCTCGGGGTCCTTCTTGGGGTCTTGGGCTTTGATCGCCCCTTCATCTGCCTCGGGCCTTGGGGGGACGGATCTCTGATGCTTCACGGTCGCTACTGAATGTTCTATTGGAGGAACCTTATTCACTTATGCATGCTCACAACCACACACAAATGGATGCAGGGATGTATATGTAGATATCATATGCAGATATGTAGATGGATATGTGATATGAATGCATATGTATGTATACTGTATATATATTTGTAGGTATGGGTATGTTTATTTATGGAAATCTACTGCAAGGTCATGAATATTATTAGTCTTTATGCATGTATGTTTCGTTGCTGTGTTCTGTCATGTGCTTTGCAGGATTGCGGACGGAGGTTGGGTGTGTTTGCCTTGTGCTCTTTTTGTGGATAATTGTTGTTTTGTTGTCTTACTTTCTATCTTTTCTTTCTCTCTATTAAAAAAAAAAAACAGTGCATTACTTTTTCGGGGGAGGGGGGGTCCTCACCTTGCACCCTCCTGAAGAACTCTGGCACCCCCTTGGGGAGGTGCACTCCCCACTTGGGAAAGTCCTGCAATGTTTGTTTAAAAAGAGTAGTTTGAAATAGTTGGTCAATAAATCAATAAGTAAATCCAGTTGCCAACGGAGGCTTTCATGCTAATGTTTAGTGAAAAAACAATTTGTTTGTTTATGACAATAAAATGGAAGAAACATTTGCCATATACAGTATTTGTCGGATCAGTCCTTCCTTTATAATAGACTCTTACATTTTACTTGTCATCTTTTTCATCCGTCTTCCCCCTTTTTTCTTTATTCCTTCCACTTCTGTCTTTTTGTCTTTTCGTCTTCAGGGCTCTGTTTCCCTCTCCTGTCATTGCTGGACAAATGTCACCTTTCCTGTCAATGTGGGTGTGTGGGGGTGGGGGGATGAATGTGTGTGTGTGCTTGCAATGTGTGTTACAAGCTAGCTTTTTCCATCTAAAATGTGGTTATTGGAATTGTGACAGCTTTAATTCTCTCTCTGTCAGATTGACACACACACACACACACACACACACACACACACACATACACACACACACACACACACACAAACACACACACACACACACACACACGCACACACACAGGACAGACTACTGACCGGTGAACTGAGGACAATCTATTGCTGTCTCTTTCTATCAAGTCCTCCATCTGTGACTGGCTGGACCACAGTGTGTGTTTAAGTACAGTCAACTAATGTATAGTGTATATGTTTGTGTATGTATTTTGTGTATCTTCCTCTAAACTGCTGCCTAAGGTGACCTCCAATACACACAGAAGGTATGCACATCTCTAAACTGTTGCTTATTGGATGCCGGACTTGAGATTGTGCCAAAATACCTGCACTAACATATGTTGGAACGATCATCTCAAGTGAAAATCCTACAAATGCTTAATTATAGGGCACAAGGTCTCGAAACCTGAGATTATTGAGCAAATGGAGTAGAAGAGAGTAACGTTAAAACAATCTGCAGATAAAACACTTTTGCACAGTGTGACAGTCTCTGGACCATAAACCAACTATTCATCCATCTGTACCCACCTCTGTTTTCAGGTTGCAAGGGGTCACTCGTGTCCATGTCCAGCCATCACTGTGCAAGAGGCCGGGGTTTGATCCAGCAACCTTCTTGCTGAGAGGCAGCAGCTCTACCAACTGGGCTAATGTGCCGCACAAGAACCAACTATAGTTCCATGTAAAAAAAAAAAAGTTCTGATCTAAAATCCAAAGCCAACTTATTGTTCACAGAACCAGCCAACAAGATTATACATTATATAATTTATCACCACCACTGTAGCAACACAAGGAGTGACAAAAACTTTTTCTAGTTGTTTGAGTCAACATTCAGGGGTGAAATAGTATTAAATGTAGTAGCAGTACACACTATAGATTAGTACGTATACTGGGTATGTTGGATGTACCTGGTATTGAGCGTGGCAAGTCCCTGGCTGTATTATGTACCGGTAATTAAGTTAAAAAAAATTGTTGTTGTTTTGCAAGTCGGTAAGAGAACTCAGACTTTAGTGGCTATATTAGTTAAAACTACACCCAAAGTACAGTTAAAATGTACAGGTAGTCCTTACGACGGTCTCGGGTTACGATGTTTCGTGGTTACGACGCATCTCCCATAAAAAAAATAAAAATAAACTATTATTAAGACAAGAAAGTTCATTCTCAGACAGAGACCATTTAAACTATTATTATTTTGAAAAGCCGAGTTACGCAGTTTTACGTCGTAAACGGAATGCGGAATTCGGCGGATGGACCGGTTTTAGGTCGTAAACGTAGCGGCGGAGGAATACTGCACTGTAATCTCTAAAAAAGCTAAGTCTGGTCCTCTGGACATTCAAAAAAAAACTGTACTGTGAACGCGGTTTTACGTCGTAAACGGAATGCGGAATACAGCAGATGGACCGGTTTTACGTCGTAAACATAGCGGCAGAGGAATACACTGCACTGTAGTACTGTGAACGTGGTTTTACATCGTAAACAAAATGTGGAATACGGCAGATGGAACGGTTTTACGTCGTAAACCTAAAGCAGCGGCCGAAAATATTGTACTGTATGGGGTGAGGTGGCAGAAAATATTGTACTGTACATGGTGCAGCGGCGGAGGAATACTATACTATACTGTGAACGCGGTTTTACATCGTAAACAGAAAACGGAATACAGGTACAGCGGCTGGACAGAGGAGGACGGCGTCACCAGCATCCCAGTAGGCCATAACTCTTTTTGCCCTTCATTATGGCTCCCAAACGTATGTGTTTTTTGATAAATATGTAGGGTACTGTGTTAGGACAGGGCTTGGTAATACAGTAAATATTTCCGACGTACGTTAAAAATTGCCACGTAGGAACGGATCTACGTCGTAAGTCGAGGACTACCTGCACTGACTAAAAGTGGATTGTAATAAATTGATAAGACATTTATAGTCCTTATATCTGTGCTTACTGAGATGTGTCTTGGCTCATTGGAGACTCTCAAGAGTTTAAGGAGATGTAAACATGAACAAACATCAACTGGGACATTTAATGCCTGCCCAGTCCCCACATTAATAAAACTGTGATGGTGTAGAACAGGGGTGTCAAACTCATTTTCACCGAGGGCCACATCGGCATAATGGCTGTCCTTGAAGGGCCAGATGTAACTTATAAATGTAACTAAATGTAATCTAATGTAATGTAAAATAAATGTAACTACCATACTCCTTAATGTTGAATAACTCGTTTAATATAACTTATTCAACTGACAATTACAGTTGCATAGAAAACATCGGTTTGCTTGTTGCTCTAACATAAATCCTTTTAAATTTTGTCAGCTTATGAAAACCCACATAACTCCATTAATGAAGGATCAAACTGTCCAAGTTAATACCCTGATGCATGCTCAATAATCCAGGTAGAAAAATCTAAAAAAGCTAAGTCTGGTCCTCTGGACCTGATGGTCCAGAGGTGGTCCTCCATGATCATGTGAGCAGCTGGTTTCGGCTGTCATCAGCCAACTGGTTGATCCACTGTGAGAGGGTGCTATTTATAAGACTGAGCTGAATACAGCATCTCAGACTGAGGAAGTCTTTCGGACGAAAGACGAAATGTTTCTACAGTTTTTTTTTTTGCTTTGTTTTGTTTTGTTTTTTGAATGTCCAGAGGACCAGACTTAGCTTTTTTAGATGTCCAAGTTAATAAAGAAAAATAACATAAAACTGAGCTGCAAAGAACATGTATGACACATGTAGCATTTTACAAAAAAAGGCTACACACAGCCTTGCATCCAACTGATGGTTTGATGACAACAATTTGTGTGCATACACACATAAGACCTGCAAACATTAAATAATTACAACAGCAGCTACACATAAATAATATGTAATCAACTAAAAATACCAAAATAAAGGTTGACTCAGTTCACAACTATATTACTCAAGTTTTTTGGTTACCGGTAGTCTTTGATGAGGAGATGCTGCCTGGAACACACAAGTGGATTCTCTCTCTACGATTGATCATGTTCTGAAAATGATAAACACAAAACAAAATGCAAGCACAATCATTAACTTGCACACAGTTTAAATGTTCTTCTTCTTTGTTGAATTACATTTTATTATATTTTAATTGTTTAAAAAAATGCTAACCTGACAAACAGGAAAGTGGACAAGATTGTCCTGTTTCACTTGTCACATCCATAAGTCCAATTCACTCTGGAAAGCCGTGATCGTGTTGGACATCTGCGCTCCATCTGAAAACGACTTGGAAGCGATTTCTTCAGCCACAATGAAGCTAGCTTTCACTGCGGCCTCGTTTTTGGCTGTGGGTTTCATGAACAAACTCTGCTGCGACCGCAGTTTGCCTTTTAATTCTTGGCAGAATGTGTTGCTTTTCTTGAAGGCTAGCTTTAGCGTACTTAGCTCCGTGTTTGGTTTCAAAACCGACACCGCCTCGTAACACAAAAGACATACCGGTCTTTCTCCTGGAAGCACAAACAAGTATTCGCCTTCCCATCTTTCTTGAAACTTCCGTCTGTATCAACTTTTCTCTTTCTGGACATGTTGGGATCA
>JBBPBX010086607.1:0-11148 GCA_038048925.1 Garcialebias charrua
GGAGCCCGGGCGGCTGTAAACGAGTTCCAAAGCGCCCCGCAGGTCCGCGATAGTCCACCGCCGATCCCAATGTGCGATTGAGTTCATACAACAGCTGGGATGAGGAGCTCACGGCTCCTCGTTGCAAATCTCTTGCCTTTTCACGGCAAATGTGTTCGCTTCAAGGTTAATTCCAAAGAGAGTACCATGGCAGAAATTAAACAATACGCTATGGAAGTTTTTGATATGCTCAAACAACACAAAACACCCTCAGTGGTGTGCCCAGGTCAAAAGGTCAAATCCCACTCGCAGCTGATCGAAGAGGTTTCCTCTCCTACAGTGTGCGAGAGTACACAGGATTTTCATAATAACAAACTAAAGTATGTTGATTCTAGCTGGAAAAGTGACTCATTTCGGTTCAAAGGGAGTTCTACTCCTCGGGCACTTCAGATGGACAAATCTGAGACGTGCAAAGAACCACAAAAGGTACGTGTTCGCTCTCTAGGTCAGTGTTTTTCAACCAGTGTGCCGCGGAACAGCAGTGTGCCGCGAGAGATTGTCTGGTGTGCCGTGTAAAATTAGTAAATTATGAAATTTTTATTAACTGGTGTAATTTCCTTACCGCGCGATAGGTGGCAGTATGGAGCATAGCGGCGCACATTAAAACAAGAGAAGTAGCGGCGCATGAACGTGACGTGTAGCAGTGAGCAAAACAAACCTTGAGGACCTTCTCAAACAAACAGGCAGCGATGGAAAACTTTTTCAAAAGAAAAAATACTAAATCCGGTCTGGTCCCTGGACAAAATTCGGACCCAGATGAAGGCCCAAGTGGAAATCAGAAGAAGACAGAAACCGTGAACGTGAGACTGTACAGCGAGGCTTACATCTCTTTTGAGTCATCAGTTCAGGTATGCTATGACTTTGTTAGGGACCCATACAGCTCAGCAGTTGTTGGCAGGAACATGACTTTACAGGAGCAGGAAGAACTAACTGAACTGAGACAAAATCGTGGTTTAAAGCTGAGCTTTGCTGATCTTCCTTTGGACAGTTTTTGGTTGACTGCTGCCAAGGAGTTCCCCTTTCTGGCAAACAAAGCTATTTTGACATTGCTCCCATTTTCCACAACATATCTGTGTGAAGTGAGCTTCTCCAGCCTAACTGCCATAAAAACTAAAAACAGAGAGAGACTGAGAGCTGTTGAGGAAGAGCTTCGTGTGTGTCTTTCTTCAATTTCTGCCAGAATATCAGCTTTGTGTTCATCCAAACAGGCACAGGTTTCACACTAAGTGAGTAAAATGTAGAGAGAATGGTAGCACTGTTCAGGTGTATTTGAAGGCATATTAAGTACAATTTCATCCTCTTTAATTTTAAGACCATATTGTTGTGGCACTGTTCAGGTGTATTTGAAGGCATGTTAAGTGCAATTTCATCCTCTTTAATTTTAAGACCATATTGTTGTGGCATTGTTCAGGTGTATTTGAAGGCATGTTAAGTGCAATTTCATCCTCTTTAATTTTAAGACCATATTGTTGTGGCATTGTTCAGGTGTATTTGAAGGCATGTTAAGTGCAATTTCATCCTCTTTAATTTTAACACCATATTGTTGTGGCACTGTTCAGGTGTATTTGAAGGCAAGTGCAATTTTATCCTCTTTAATTTTAAGTGCAATTTCATCCTCTTTAATTTTAACACCATATTGTTGTGGCACTGTTCAGGTGTATTTGAAGGCATGTTAAGTGCAATTTCATCCTCTTTAATTTTAAGACCACAATTTGTGGCACTGTTCAGGTTTATTTCAAGGCATGTTAAGTGCAATTTCATGTTAAGTGCAATTTGAAATAAGAAATATAAAACATGATAAAAATACATTTTTGTGTTTATTTCATTCCTATTCAAGACACGTTGATAAGAATGACTATATATTTAATATAGGCGGATACAGTGTATCTATGTTTACAATTTTGGTTGGTGGTGTGCCTCGGGATTTTTTCAATGAAAACACTGTGCCTTGGCTCAAAAAAGGTTGAAAAACACTGCTCTAGGTGAACCAAGATGGTTCAGATCGAACCAAAAAGGTTTTGACCTAGGTCTCACAGTGGGTGAGCTTCGAGAGAGGTTTATGTCTGGACGTCGTGACCCATTGAACAATGGTCGGTCCCAACATGTACCCCCCGAGAAGCGGCCCTCCTGCCCCTGCACCTCGAGCTACACAGTTCGAGACATGCAAAGAGTCACAGCAGCTCCGGATTAAGGAAACGACGCCTCCGCGCTCGGAAGAGACAGAGGAAGTAAGCAGTTTGTTAAATGATTTGAATGTTGCAGCAGATGACCAAGCTGACACAATGTGTGGCGTTGTCCTTGATAATAACACAAAGAACGTAGTTCAACTTGGTGAGGCGACGCGTAGCACTGCCTTTTGCAACAACTCAGTGCTCACAGTTGACAACTACAATGTCAACACTGACAAGGATGCTGACAGCAAACAAATTGCTGATGTTCAGCGTCCCGAAGGTCGTGAGGCAGACAGCCATCATGATGCTGACAGCAACGAAGTTTGCACAGACGGAGGTACACGTAAACAGAAGCGTGTGCTTAAACCTAGACGGTTTCTGTGTAACTTTGTGAGAATGGGGCCCTTTAAGAAAGCTTACCTGTCACTCACACTGGAAGGGGTCCTCACGCGAGAAGCACTCCTGGATTACGGCTCAGACGTGTCTGTCATGTCAGCCGAACTGTTTGAGGAGCTACGGACCGCCGCTAACGGTGTTGACAGGCAAATACCCTTCGGGAATTGTGCTTTTGAGCTACTGGGCCTCGCAGAGACGGGAACATCCCTGACAGCTATAGCCATGGTTCACATGCAGATAAGTAAAATGTCACTATACCACCCGGTGTATGTGTCTGAACTTGACTCACTCCAGACTCCATTTTTGGTTGGCCAAGATTTTATAAACCGTTTCGACGGGATTATAAATTATGGCAATCAGACAATGTGGGCCACAGTGAGCAGTCCACTGCCAATCGAGGTGCCTCCCCAAGGTCAGGACACTGACTGTCTAACAACAGGTACCGCAGAAGTCACGCGGGAATCCCCGACTGAGACCACAAGCCCGGTAAGTGAACCTTCATATACAGGTGAGACAGAGGAGACTCAACAATTGGACCAGACTCTGGCCCATCACGAGAACCTCCTCTGTGAGCTGACACCTTCAACACTCACTGAACACTACCTATCTCAGGTAGAGAAGGGTGTGGAGGTCCAGGGATCCCACACCAAAGACGCTGTACTGTCCTATGGGACAGGTAATTCAGCAGACAGCCAAGCTTTCAGTGAAATCTTGGTTCAAGGACATCTGAGTCAAGAAAGTGACAGTCTACCACATGCTGACAGTCACTTGGACATCATTGTTACAGATTTTGAGGACCCCTCCTCAAACAAAAGGGGGGCGAACTCACACTACCTACCACAGGTAGAGAAAGGTGTGGAGGTCCAGGGATCCCACACCAAAGACGCTGTACTGTCCTCTGGGGCAGGTAATTCGGCAGACAGCCAAGCTTTCGATGAAACCTTGGTTCAAGAGCAGTTGAATCTAGAACTACTCAGAAATGACATAGTTCTTACAGACTCAAAGGGCACCTCTTCAGTCATGAAGTGGGTAGACACACACCACAACGACAGTGACCCGTCGCGGTCTGACCAGTCAGACACACCTGCGACTACGCAGACAGTTGTGACACGCCCGAATTACGCAGAAAGCGGTAAACGTACGGAGATACGTTGGCCGAAACCTGTGAGGTTCCTGTACAAGGTTCCCAATAAACTGCGCAAACAGCTTAACCTAAACAAAGGCATCCTAACTCGTGCCCATGGACGGACGTCCACACCTGTGTGCGTGGTCCCTCATGACCACAGGGGGGTGATGTTAGGTCATGCCCATGTCAAGGACAAAGATTTCAATAACCCCACAAACGACAAAGATCTCGCAAACTCACAGACTTCATGGGAAAATAAGGTCGTCCAAGCACAGGATAGTAAATAAACTAAACAGTTTAAACTATACTAGTTGCGAAAAGAAACCGTTCCAACTAGAACTTAGAAACGCTAAGCATAAAACCCACAACAAAAACTAACCTTAACAACCGTTTAAATCTGCAGGATTTAATTGACATCGGTTATAAAGCTAAGAACTGTTTTTCTTGTGTGTGACACGTTGGAATCTGACGACCAGAGTGAGTTTGACGTAGTGAAACGTTGTTTTTAGTTGCTTAATTGCTACTTTTGTTGTTATTGAAGTTGTTATTGTTTTCTGAACACTCCCAGCCAAAAGAGGTTTTGATTAATGTTAGTTGAAGACTTAAATGGATTTAACTATGCCAACATGCTGTTCATTTTGTTAAAGATCTCAATCTTTGAAGAGTCATTGTAGATTAATACTACTTAAGGTACTATAATCTACACTGATCTCCCAATCATTTAGGTAGAACCGATTCGATCGTCTCTATTCTAGATCTATTCATTTTGATGAGTCTCGCCATAGACTTCAAAATTTATAGGGAATACCAAATCTTGCGTCGTTCGTCTAAAAGACAACAGACATTTAGACCAAACTAGATTTCATTTTTTATTTTAGTTTAACCTAAACTAAATAATGAATGGAGGAATAGTTTGAAAGAAGAGGCCTTCGTTACAGAAGCCCTCCAAAACTCTATAGGTATAGATCCCTATATCTGATTTTTACAGCATTGATCCACCCCTTAATTGGTAATTGTAGCTGATCTAATCCATGATAGCTTACATACCAGGTGCATATAGGTAAGGCCTAATGTAGAATCCCTATCATAAGCCCACCTAAAACCACATAATTGCATGACACATTGAACCAGGGTGGCACCGACTGGAAGCCATCCAGCCTGCAACCTTCGATGTGGGGACCTGCTGATCCAACGTTGGTCTTCAACCTTCATCCAAGGGCCGCCTCCTCTGCTTCAATCGAGGGATCCCCTCTACATGCTGATTAAAATCCATTCTTGCTGATGAAATCAATAACCCCAATCGTTGTGGAATTACCGTTGTGGATTATAAGACTTTGTTTTCCAAGGGATCACAGACTCAGTTTTCCATGGGTTAACAGACTATGTTTTCCAAAGGATTGAAAGCTTACCGCAATGGGATTACTTACGAACAGTATGGAATTTCCAAAAACATTATGGGAGTATAATTTTGAACTTTTTTTTACTTTTTTTTTTCCACTTGCTGGATTACATAGAGGTCAGAGACATTCGGTGGTATCCTTTCGTGTTGGAACTCATCTCCAAGGACAGGCGATGATTTCCAAAAAGGGGGACTGTAGAGATATAGCACCCTCATGTCCGTATTGGAGTTAAACCTCTTCACATCTCTCTGAAACTCTGAGTGTTACACTTTCTTGGAACTCTCAAGGAGACAAGTGGACACTATTTTTGTTATAATTATTTTGAATTAATGGACACCAATCAATCAGAAATAACTTTCTCTTTAATGTGTGTTAATTCAAAATTGATCAACAGTATATTTTTGTCATTTAATGATGATCTGTTACTTGCATGAGTTTGACCTTCTGCTGGTTTATTCTTCATTACAAGTGTGCTCTGAATCTAAGACACGAGTCATGGTAAAGCTGTTCACTTCCTTCTCGGTTTTGTCTTCGAGCTAGACATAACTCCATCTCACAGGCCAGTCCATCTGGCCGCTTATGTAAACAGTTTACCTGTTGTCCGTCAAAGACTTTCTGCCTATGGGAATCAAAATTCCATCTCTTATTTTGTTAAACCAGCCAGTAGTCATTGAGGAGGTGGGGAGACCCCGCCTCCCATATAAAGGGACACTTCCTAAACTTCTTTGGTGTCAAGGGGGAGAACTTTCTAACAGCTGGTTTTCTCCTCTGGAAAAAGCTGGAAACGTCCTGGTCATTGTGTCAATTAGACCTACGTTCTCAGTCGGAGTTAAAGTAAAGCTTACTGTGCCTCATTCACTCATCTTCTGAAAGAACTCTTTCTGGAAGTTATCTTGAAAACCAAACCGGAGCTGATAACATCACTCTGGGAGGCCGAAGCAGACCTCACGAGACCGTGGTAAGATGAGATTTGTCGCCTGTAAAACGCAGCAGGGCATGCGCGTATGGCTTGACTAATTTACTGGAGTCGGGATAAGAAAATCTTCACAAAGGTAAACGTTGTTTCATCACGGTACGGACGTCCAGCTGAAACCGACCAGAGGATGAACCACTCTGGTTAAACATCTCAAGATAAGATTCAACCATTTCTTTTCAATCTTTAATCTTCATTCTTCCTCCTCCTATTCTTAATTTTGTAAGCCATTAATCTGTCAAGTAAATGTGCCAACAGTAAGTTAAACACTAACTGTCTGTTTGTTTTAACTTGAATTCTTGTCAAAGTAGTTAGTAAATCAGAGCTAATATCGATACAAATGTTTAATGTACTTTTATGATTATTTCAATAAAAGGTCTATTTTCTGGTGGACCAACATAAATTGAAGTCTCTCGTGAAATTACATTTTTGTCCAATCACTTTAAAGCAATTTAATACCGGAAAAAGGGTGAACTCGCGAATGAATTTGGGTCAGATCAAGTCTGCTCCAACTTCTCTAAAATATAGGTAAGTCAGTAAACTAACCAATAAGTCCTATATTATTACAATAATGGTGACCCGTAAGTGTTTAATCGCTTATATTATTACATTAATGGTGGCCCGTACGGGGCTATATCTCTACATGTGCATAAGAAAGGCCAAGTCATTTGTCAGGTCTGGGACATCTGGGACTTAGACTTCTTTCCTTTCTTGTGAAAGGTATAATGCTGAAGAGATCTGAAAATGAAAAAGAAGGAAAGAAAGAAAGCAAAAAACAAACAACAACAACAATAAAAAACACTGAATGAGCAACATATGAACAAGAATCATTTGTATGGGCTGTATTGAAGTTGAGATATTTAGCACCTTCAAATGCTGGCTATTTTCAAAAACAAAGGGATGTGGAGATGCAGTAACTACAGACGGTTGCTTGGTAATGCCAATACTTCAGTAAAGTAAGGATTTTTATGTTGTTTTCCTGGAAAAGAGCTTTTCACTCTAAGCATTAACCCAATCACTCCACAGCAGTTTATTGTGATAAGGCTGGAGCGGCGCTAAGCTGCGAGGGCCTCAACGCTGCTTGCGGCTTTAATTTTTCCTTATTATCAGAATTAAGAAAAAATTCCGCTTGGCGTTTCTCCGATTGGAACACATACTGACCCAACACGAAGTAACATTGCAATTTATTAGAAATAAACAAATAAAAAATTGAAAAATATACACTGCCAGTAGACTAGGCTGTAACTGCTGCTCTGGGAGCTTAGTTACGCAGGAAGTATACAACCGTTAGGCGGAAGTAGTGGACTGTGATGGCAGCCCACATACACTCTTGCAGAATAAGGTGGATTACAACAGCACTCTCTCCTCTTGTCTTGATGAGCTAGCCTCTATTAAAACCAAAATTGTCTCCTTCCCCCACATTGCCCCCCAGTACACCTCTGAGCTCCAAAAATTGAAATCCCAAATCTATTGTTGTAGTACTCAAGACTGGTCTTGGTCTCAAGACCACTTTTTGATGGTCTCAGTCTCGCCTCGGACTTAACTGCATTTGGTCTTGGTCTTGTCTTGGTCTCCGACATTGAGGACTCGAGATTTTATTTCAAGATAAGTCAAGACCACAACTGTGGAAAATATCACTAAACTGCCAGAATTTTGTCCAGTTTATTTGTTAACATATTTGTTTTTATTGGATGCAAAACGTACTGGTTCAAATCCAAGGGATAACGTGACTCATTGCAAAATACATTTTTTGTAACCTCTGTCACGCCCAGTGTCACCAGGTGAGAAATGTAGGATTATTGTACTAGAGACATAAAATTATCGTATTTTGAGGGAAATCATCATACACGGTCATAACCAAAATAACAAGTACTGTATGTGCTATAGTCACTCTAGTGTTGAATAGCGTCTAACAGGCACTCACAGTTTTGTGGTGTCAGTAAAGGTGGAATGAGACCCCCTGCCCCCCTTCTTCTTTTTCTTATTTTGTTTTATGGTGGTTGGCAGACCACATGTAAGGCGCATTACCGCCACCTACTTAGCTGGAGTCTTGTGTAACTCTTGTGCCGTTCCCAAGCCCGGGTAAATGGTGAGGGTTGTGTCAGGAATGGCATCCGATGTAAAACACTTTTGCCAAAACCCTAATGCGAGTTCATCAAAGTGAAACCATACCGGATCGGTCGAGGCCCGGGTTAACAACGACCGCCACCGGTGCTGTTGACAAACAGGGTGCCGGCGGAAATTGTACTACTGTTAGTCGAAGACCCCGAGGAGGGAAACGTGTCAGGAGACAGAGGGAGAGGAGGAAAGTGAAGAATGTAGGACTGAGGGTTGCAACTCTAAATGTGGGGACAATGACAGGCAAAGGTAGAGAGCTGGCTGACATGATGCAGAGAAGAAAGGTAGATGTTTTATGTGTCCAAGAGACCAAGTGGAAGGGCAGCAAGGCCCGCAGTATTGGAGCAGGGTTCAAACTGTTTTACCATGGTGTGGATAGAAAGAGAAATGGAGTAGGGTGGTCCTGAAGGAGGAGCTGGCAAAGAATGTAGTAGAGGTGAAGAGAGTGTCAGATAGGGTGATGTGCCTGAAGGTAAAAGTAGAAGGTCTGATGCTAAACATAGTCAGTGGTTATGCTCCACAGCTTGGATGTGATGGGGAGGAGAAAGATACATTTTGGAAAGATTTGGATGAAGTGATAGAGAGTATTCCCAGGGAGGAAAGAGTGGTGATCGGAGCAGACCTGAATGGACATGTTGGTGAAGGAAACAGAGGGGATGAGGAAGTGATGGGTAGGTTTGGTGTCAAGGAAAGAAACCAGGAAGGACAGATGGTGGTGGATTTTGCCAAGAGAATGGAAATGGCTATAGTCAATACCTATTTCCAAAAGAGGGAGGAACATAGAGTGACCTATAAGAGTGGAGGAAGGAGTACACAGGTCGACTACATTCTGTGTAGAAGAGGAAACCTGAGGAGATTGGAGACTGTAAGGTTGTGGCAGGGGAGAGCATGGCCAGACAGCATCGGATGGTTGTGTGTAGAATGACTGTTGTTGTGAAGAAGAGAAAAAGAGTAAAACCAGAGAAGAAGACCAAATGGTGGAAGCTAAAGAAAGAAGAATGTTGTGAGAAATTCAGAGACGAGCTGTTAAAGGCTCTGGGTGGTAAGAAAGAGCTTCCAAGTGACTAGGCTACTACAGCAACAGTAATTAGAGAGACAGGTAGGAAGGTACTTGGTGTGTCATCTGGACAGAGAATGGATGATAAGGAAACCTGGTGGTGGAATAGTGAAGTGCAGGACGCCATTCAAAGAAAGAGATTAGCCAAGAAGAAATATGACAGTGAGAGGACTGAAGAGAGGAGACAGGAATATAAGGAGATGGGACATAGAGCAAAGAGGGAAGTAGCTAAGGCAAAGCAGAGGGCGTACAATGAGTTGTATTGGAGATTGGACACTAAAGAGGGCGAGAAAGACTTGTATCGATTGGCAAGACAGAGGGATCAGGCTGGAAAGGATGTGCAACATGTTAGGCTTATTAAAGATGGGAATGGTAATGTTCTAACAAGTGAGGAGAGTGTGATGGGAAGATGGAAGGATTACTTTGAAAATGCCTGAAGAATGGAGAAGAAGTGTGCTGGCTAATGGATGAAGAGAATGAAAGAGAAAGAAGAGTGGAGGTCATAGAAACTATGGACCAGGAAGTGGGAAAGATTAGTGAGGGTGAAGTCCAGAAAGCTCTGAAAAGAATGAAGAAGGGGAAGGCAGTAGGACCTGATGACATACCAGTGGAGGTTTGGAAATGTCTTGGAGAGATGGCAGTGAGGTTTTTGACTCAAATATTTAATGGAATATTTGAGGGTGAGAAAATGCCTGAAGAATGGAGAAGAAGTGTGCTGGTTCCCATTTTTAAGAACAAGGGTGATGTACAGAGTTGTAGCAACTACAGGGGAATTAAGTTGATGAGCCACACAATGAAGATCTGGGAGAGAGTTGTGGAAGCAAGACTTAGACAAGAGGTGACTATCTGTGAGCAGCAGTATGGTTTCATGCCAAGAAAGAGCACCACAGATGCCATCTTTGCTTTGAGGATGTTGATAGAGAAGTACAGAGAGGGTCAGAAAGAACTCCATTGTGTGTTTGTGGATTTAGAAAAAGCATATGACAGGGTGCCAAGAGAGGAGGTGTGGTATTGCATGAGGAAATCTGGAGTGGCAGAAAAGTATGTTAGACTGGTACAGGACATGTATGAAGACAGCAGGACAGTGGTGAGATGTGCTGTAGGAGTGACAGATAGCTTCAAGGTGGAGGTGGGATTGCATCAAGGATCGGCTCTGAGCCCCTTCTTGTTTGCTCTGGTGATGGACCGACTAACAGATGAGGTCAGGCAGGAATCCCCATGGACTATGATGTTTGCAGATGACATTGTGATCTGTGGTGAGAACAGGGAACAGGTGGAAGAGAACTTGGAGAGGTGGAGGTATTCACTTGAAAGAAGAGGAATGAAAGTCAGCCGTAGTAAGACAGAGTACATGTGTGTGAATGAGAGGGAGGCCAGTGGAACAGTGAGGCTACAAGGAGCAGAGGTCACAAAGGTGCAGGACTTCAAGTACTTGGGGTCCACTGTCCAGGAAAATGGGAAATGTGGTAAAGAGGTGAAAAAGAGAGTCCAGGCAGGATGGAGTGGATGGAGAAAAGTTTCAGGAGTGATTTGTGACAAAAAGGTGTCAGCAAAAGTCAAAAGAAAAGTTTACAAGACAGCGGTGAGACCAGCTATATTGTATGGTCTGGAGACAGTGTCATCGACAAAAAGACAGGAAAAAGAACTGGAAGTAGCAGAAATGAAGATGCTGAGGTTCTCCTTAGGAGTGACAAGGATGGATAAGATCAGGAATGAGATCATCAGAGGTACAGCACAGGTTGAACAACTGGGAGATAAAGTTAGGGAGGCCAGACTGAGATGGTTTGGACATGTCCAGAGGAGGGACAGTGGGTATATTGGTAGAAGGATGTTAGAAATGCAGCTGCCAGGAAAAAGACAAAGAGGAA
>JBBPBX010086609.1:0-14861 GCA_038048925.1 Garcialebias charrua
TGACAGTATTCAGCTGACAGAGGAGCTGAGCAACGAGAAGCAAACAAACAACATGGATGACATCAATGATCCCAGAGAAGCATCCAGCTGCATTGACGTGTCCTCTCTCTAGCCTTGCTTCAGGACTTTGAGGGCATTTCTGAGAGGAGAGCACACATGCATAATGTACAACCACAGCAACAGCTGACGTGTCAGAAAACTCCATGGAAGAGCGTGCTCACATTCCAGCTGAGAACAGTCTTTGTGCAGGAAATGATGGGTCAGAGGGAAGATTTGTTGCAAAAGATGTAAACATTCTGATGTCTGTCTGTCTGGTCAGTGAACACATCACACAGTGGACTTAACCTCCAACTGTTTTAGTCAACATGTTGGTTTTAGTTGTACAAGTAGGGATTAGAAAACAGGATTATTGTTGTGGCTTCAAAAGTTGAACAGAGAAGCTGAACAAAACAATCTATTGACTGACTAACTGCTTTGGATTACATGACCTGAGGATAAAGAGGTCTGATAAATTTAATCTGAAATATTATTGGACATCAACTCTACAGTTACTTGTTGTGTACAGAGCTTGCAAAAGAATGCCTTGTCTGTTTCTACTATGAGAAAGACACTATACTGTAATGGGATTTTGGCAAAACAAGGATGAAAACCCAGATATTATTTAGCTCACGTATATCTTCCAATCTGCCATTTTTTTTGTTTTGTTTTTTTACCGGACATGCCTCACTGCTACAGGACTTACTGTTTTATATAAAATCCTCTGAGTCCAGAGTGTGAACATTCAAACTGTGTTTTGCTAAACAATAATTAGCGTTTGCAAAATTTTTATGACACGAAGATGAGATGAAGATGTGTGTGGTTACCATGGTGACCCTAATGAGCCTCATTAGAGAGCTTTGTTTTGTTTTTAATCTTCCATCTCTTTATATGTTATATATGTAGTGGGCATGACCGTGCCCACTCTGATACACCTGTGTATTTTTGAACTGTTCCAGAGATGACCTTTACTGACCTCTCAGTAAAGCAAGACATTTACTACAAATTATTCCATTAGTTGTAATCTGAGAACATAGTCACCAAAAGAGACTATTGGCTTCTTTAATTTTATTCTAATGTAATCAAAAGAATAACATTTTGTCATTTTCATGATGTGTGCTTTTATGCTGTTATTCTGTAATGTGAAACATCACTGTGTCCACTGCTGTGTGAAAGTTGAGTGCTCAGGTCAAAGAGACCCGGCCGTTTTGTTTAGAAATGAAGAAGACAGTTAATCCGTTGTTTCATGAGAACGGCTCCAGCACTATCTGTCTTTCCTAAACAATTTCTCTCTGCTCTGAATTTCACCTTGAATCTTGATAACAACAAGTGAACTCCTCGACTGCTTCTGTTGGACCAATCGAAAAGTGACAACTCCTCTCATCTCAGATCTTCTACTAAGGGTCTAAGTTTTTCCAAAAACAGTGAGTTCCTGAGAGGAAGAGGTGAGGTGAACTTTCTCTTCAAGCTGTGAGACGTTCGGTCAAGAGCTAAGCACCTTCGTTCTTCAATGCAGGCTGATAACATGCTTGTTATCAGTCCATTTTGAGCCGAGCGTACAAGCTCAGAACTTTGAATTAAATTCCTTTCTGGAATAAGTTATCTTGAGCCAAAAAACCACGATTGCCACGACTTCCTTTCCAACCTTGCTCTCGACTGAGGCAGTCGCAACCTCTTCCCTCTCCTGTCCTTCCCCCCCCTGCTGCTGGCAGCTCCACAGATAAGCACCTCGAACGCAAATTAAGATGGATTGGAGGTTTGGGCATTCGATTCTACAAACAAGATCTCTACAGAAGGAAGGCACAAGGGGAGCCTTTCCACCCTCACAGAGTGACGGAGGATACGCCATGGATTCCGTGGATTCCTGGGATTGCTCTGGGGAGGTGAAGCATCTTGGATTATATTGGATTACAGTATGATGGCAGCGCTTTGCTTTTTTGGCGTTTGTGGAGCACTGGTCTATCGCAAAAGGGGGAGACTTCAGCAGGACTTAAGTGCCTGGAGCACCCGACGTCTGGTCTGCGCCGTGACCTCGAGCTGTTTGTGAGCTTATCCAGAGGGTGAAACAGATCACCCACGGATTTGGACTCTGGACGTTGTGGTCAACATCTGAAATCAGCGCGAGCTTATCCAGAGGGTGAACAGATCACCCTCGGATTGGGACTCTGGTCAGCTGTGGTCAACATCTGAGGTCAGAGCTTGGATCAGTGGAAAAAGTCCCGAATTGGATCATATGAAACAGAATCGCCCTTACAGACTGAAGGCCACAGAAATTACAATGTGTGCCTGAAGTGAAAATATTTGTAATTCTTATCTGGCTCCCTTGGAAACAGCCTTGGAAAAGGCTGGATATCTAATCTCTCCTGAGACGTGGCTACTGTGGAAAAAGCTGTTCTTGTCTTGCCTGCTACCCCCCCCGGAGAACTTTTCTATGAGAGTTATCGGAGCCATCCGGAATATCATGGACAGAGCCTCCCTGCCTCAGTCTCAACATGCAACATGTAACTGTCCTAAATGTGCTTATGATATGGTTTTTACTGGATCATGCGGTGTCTTGCAGACAAAATGTGATTCATTTTTTTTAATATCAACGCTGTAACCCCCATGGTTTCTTTCCCTGTTTTCCCACCTTTGACCTTCATCCAGAACGGATGAGAGAGGCCGCGCTGAAGAACATGTCATGTGTTTTGATAAAGCAGCAGCTTTTCACACTCCTGGATGGCTGTGAATACATAATTACGCTGTATCGGTGAAAATTGGTGCAATGTTGATAAAAGCTCTTGAATCTTGAATCTTGAATCTTCTGCCGACGAAAGCAAATATCACCGACACTGACAAGGTAAACACGTGTGGAGTCCAGCTTGGACTTGCGGGACCGACGACTCGTCAGTCCAAGGCTGATCACAGCTCTTTACCAGAACCGAGGCGGACGTCTTAAGGTAAAGGAGCAGCTGTTTGCTTACTGGAGGTGTGATGATATCTTAGCTGGACGCGTATGGAAGAGTGTCATCTGGTTTTATAAATGCAAGATAAACTTCCCTCTTAAATCTCTCCAACCTCTTTTATTCCTCCTATTTCTTTTCCTCTCAATTTAAGCTGGAAACTATATTTAAGTCAAAGAGCCACAGACTAAGTATAATGACATCCTGTATTTATGTCTGTTGTTACAATTTAAATGTGCTGACGTGTTAAACTGAAAAAAGTGAAATCTGTCAATCAAGTGTAATGATGTTAATTTAGTTGATTTATTTTAAATAAATGGTAGTGTCGCCTGGCATACCAAACTAAAGTCAACGTTCTCTGTCACTTAATGGCTTTATTTATTTATCCATCATAAAGATCACAGAAATATTGGGTAAACTGAAAAAGAAAAGAATCTGTGAAATTACTATTCAATCTGAATAAGTAATTAATTAAGGATAAAGAGGTCAGCTTAATACTGACCCCCCCCCCCTAAAATCCTTTACATCTGGGTGGCACCATATGTGTTTAAAGACACAATATGGTGGTTACCCTCATGTTTGCTTCATATACAATTTGTACATCCAAATTTAGGAATTTCATCAGCTCAGATTATTCTAAAAGTAAGTTCCAAATTACCATTTGGGCTTTTTAGAAGAAAAAAAAAATCTCAAAATGTCAGTATTTCAGTAGTGTTAAGGTTTTTATTCACACTTCTTTGGCAACTATTGGCTCAGCAATTCTGAGCAAACCAAATAAACTGTTTTTAAGTACAGGCAAGTTGCAAAAAGCTGGTTAAAAATCAGTTTTATTGACGTGCCTTCTACTTTTTCAGTTCAGTAATTGCAATGAGGTTTTTTTTTTACCCATTGAGCTGAGCTGCACCCCAGCTTGGTTGGCTCCTTTAATGGAGCAAATCAGTACTTGGGCAGCCGAAGTCTAGCACAGCAACTTACACACCTACGAGACAGCCTTGAGTAAAAGGTGTAATCATACAAGCTGATACCAAGGCCATAATTGTGGCTAATCAAATGCCTTCACATACGCAAACAGTCTTGTTTATGAAGACTGAACATGCGGAGGTGGACTGTTTGGAGGACGCTGCATTCAGCTGTATTTGTAGCTTGGAGCAGTGAAGGCAGCTGACGTCAGATGCATTGTTTGCTGACTGTATTTTAAGTGTGTCATTATGTTGAATGTTTATGTTTGTTGTGCCCCAAAAAATAAGCATTTTTTTCAAAAATTATCAGTTTTTTAAATTTTATTCCCCTGACAAAGAGAAGCTGAAATCCAGCCCATGTCTACACAGCCAGGCGTTACAGTTTAATTACCAACTGAACAATGAGCAAATTATGAAGACAACTAAAGACAACATGTCGTCACAAAGATACAACTGAAACAACTGTCTGCTAGAAAGCAAAACTAACCAGCACATATACAGCAAACCCACTAGTTACGACTCCATCGACCTACGAACAACGGGACCTACGAACGTATCATATTTAATAAAAATATGAAATTACTGTATTAAAAAAAAAAAAAAATGTGTTTAAATGTTCTTAATTTCATGTGTACATCACTTTGTTGCAGATGTGGTTGTTTTAAAGGCTTTATAAATAATAATTATGATAAAAATGATCATTTCTGATCATTTTTGAGCAATCTTGGGCAGCAGGAAGTAGGTCTTCAGTTTACACGGTCACAAATTAATGTAGAACACCGGACGCCATTTTAGGTTCAGTCACGGGGGTCTCCGGTCACAAATTAATGTAGAACACCGGACGCCATTTTAGGTTAGCTGCCGGGAGCCGGCCTTTGAACACTGGTGACCAGGATGGCCTCATATGGATTAATTACTAGCTGGAAACGTCTCTGTGAACTTTGTGGATGTCTCAGGCAGCAGCGGATTTATCGCCGATCGTGCCAGGCCGCCGCGCGAACACCTCCGGCCTGGCTAGCTCCAGAAGCTAACACGGGAGCTAACACGGGAGCCGGCCTTTGAACACTGGTGACCAGGATGGCTTCATATGGATTAATTACTAGCTGGAATCGCTCTGTGAGCTCTGTGGACGTCTCAGGCTGGAGCAGCAGCTGCAGATTGATCGCCGATCGCGCCGCCGCTCCAACACCAGCCCATGGCCTGGCTAGCAGAAGCTAGCCAGCTAGCTAACACAGGCCTTGAGCATGGCAACCTAAGATGTCGGCTTTGACCATCTCAAAGTAAGAAAATATATTTTTATTTATTCTGTAAATGTGAATAGCAATGTTTAACATTACAGTACACTACTGTACATGCTTAAATGTGTGCACGCGCTCCGCTAATTTCACCCCCTAGCTATGGCAGAATCGAGCTGCGAACCGTTCTTATCTCCCTAACTCGTTCGTAAATCGGGGGTTACCTGTAGTTTTATTTATTTTTAGCACTACGTGCAATGTTAAACAGGTCGATAAAGAGAATAAATTAATGGTTGAGGAAAAGTGACTGGAAAATAGCAATTAGCATTAGCAAAAACTCTTTCATGTCAAAACAATTTACAGTTAGCTTGGTCAAGGGGAGCACGGGTGGTGCAGTTGGTAGAGCTGCCGCCTCTCAGCGAGCAGGACGCCGGTTCAAATCCTGGGCAGATGTCTTTCTGGGTGGAGTTTGCATGTTCTCTCTGTGCATGTGAGGGTTTTCTCTGAGTGGTACACCAGTTTCCTCCCACAGATCAAAAACATGAATGTTAGACTGATTGGTAACTCTATATTGTCCCTATGTTCGAGAGAGAGATGTTTTTGTTTGTTTCTATGTATTGGATGGAGACCTGTCCAGGTGTCCCCCGCCTCTTGCACAGTGGCTGCTGAATATGGACACCAGTGACCCCCTTGATCTGAAAAGGAAGAAGTGGGTAATGATAATGGATGGATGTGTTAAATGATGTTCTATATCTGAAGCAGCGAGAGGAGGAGCACTCGTCATCCATTTCAGAAGTTTTATTTTACCCACATGTAAAGTGCAAGACCACCAGGCCTGGACCATTACCACCTCACCATGCGGTCACAAAACAATGACCACAAGTGTAAACTGGAAACCCAACTTCTTCAGAGCTCGGCCACACCTCCCAGGAGGAGTCACCACCATCGACGAATGGGAAGCCCTACTCTATCATGTGACCCAGCTCTCAGCCAATAATATCTCGCCATCTTGTGTTCTATAGAGCTTTGGAGCACACGTCACTGTGTGGGCGGGTGTCGGGGGCGTGTCGGGGCGTTCCGGTTTCGACCGCCATGTTTGTTGCCCTCAGAAAAAATAAAAGAAATTCAGGAGATTTCTTCCGTCACGGTTCTGAAAAGCAGGCAAAATAAAGTGGACTGTATCCTAATAAGCTTCTCCCAGGTGAGAAAAAAAAACTACATGGAAAAAATCGGTATAATTGGAAATGTTGCCCGTTTGAAATAAATAAATAAATGGAGCAGAGACCTGGAGTAATACTTGCCTCCACTGACATTCCCTTCACAGTCATTTTAGCAGACCTGTCAGTGTTTACACCACAAATAATTTTTATAATTACAAATCACTGGGAGAGCTGGTCCAATCTATGAACAGCTGGGTAGATGATTTGGACATTTTTAAAGCCCCCAGATTGTAAATACATTGAGGTACGTTGTTTTTGGCTCCTTAATTGTACATAAATTATTAATTTACATTTCTTTCAGAATCAAACAACCTTCTGTATGCTAGGAGTATTAAAAACTGAGAACACTTTATTTTTAAAGTATGTTTTTTAACTAAATTACAAGGGTCCAAGTTGAAAATTACCTTATTTTTAATGACTTGAGCATGTCTAATAACATGTAGACTTCAAATCTTGATTAGATTACTATAATCACTATATACAGTATATGTATTAAGATGCATATATATATATATATATATATATATATATATTATACATTGTCTTTTCATTCACCATTTTAATGGTGTTGTTCACAGGTTCTGCTCTGACTCTGAGCCACCAGAACACCGTGGGTCATGCTGAGTAACAGTGTGTCTACACACAGAAATAAAATGGTGTGTGAATCATCAAAACACCTACATTAAAATACAGCGAGCAGTAAAAAAAATCTTAAAGTTAAAGCATGTGGTTTCATCATAAACACCAACTCCTGAACTTGGAGCATCTCCTGATGGACTCAGTGTGATCGCTGCTGCCTGGAGGAAGTTCCCTCACAGATACAAGACATGCAGCATCCAGCAGCTGGAGGCAGGAGATGAAGTTCACCTGCAGAAGCATCACCCACTCTGCACAGGTGCAGAATCAAACCACTGTGACCTTGTGTGGACCACACAGACATGGCTGGACGTCTACAGAAAGCATGAAGCTTCCTAAAGATATTTCTCAGAGCTTGTACTTCAAGGGAGACATAATTATGTAAAACATGCTGTTGACTTATATTTGCACATTTTTGTGTGTTTTCTATAAAATGTATTAACTCACACGTTCATCACATTTACTGGAAATGTTTAATTACATCAAATGTTTACTTCAAAATGGATCTGTTTCATTTCAAATTCAAACAATGACAACAATACGGCAAAGCAATGAAGTCCTGTATAGTACCTGACTTTTTTTGTGTCACCCCTAAGAAATTCTTTGTCTAGCTAAAAAGAAACTGTCCAGATGAACTGATTGAGAATGAGCGGATTTGATACCTGGACTATTGAGAATTAACTTTCTTGTCTTTGTCTAGCTGTTTTTTATTCAGCTCTGACCTGAGCTCCCTGTTTTCCTGTAAGAGACGATTAATTTCTGCTCTTCTTTGTTCGCTCAACTGACATTCTGTTTGTCGCCTTTTTGCTGCTGGTTCATCTTCCTCCTCCCCATCTGCAGCGACAGTGATGTCCTCTCGTGGGGTTTCCACCGCAGACTCCACAACTTGCTCATGCTCCTCTCCAGCAGCCTCCACAAGCTGTGTGTGCTCATCTTCTGCTGCCTCCATCACCGGTTGGTGTTCATCTTCTGCTGCCTCCACCACTTGTTGGTGATCATCTCCAGCAGCCTCCACCACCTGTTGGTGCTCATCTCCAGCTGCCTCTATCACTTGTTGGTGCTCATCTCCAGCAGCCTCTATCACTTGTTGATGATCATCTCCTGCTGCCTCCACCACTTGTTGGTGATCATCTCCAGCAGCCTCCACCACCTGTTGGTGATCATCTCCAGCTGCCTCCACCACCTGTTGGTGCTCATCTCCAGCAGCCTCCATCACCTGTTGATGATCATCTCCTGCTGCCTCCACCACCTGTTGGTGCTCATCTCCTGCTGCCTCCATCACCTGTTGGTGCTCATCTCCTGCAGCCTCCACCACCTGTTGGTGCTCATCTTCTGCTGCCTCCACCACCTGTTGGTGCTCATCTTCTGCTGCCTCCACCACCTGTTGGTGCTCATCTTCTGCTGCCTCCACCACCTGTTGGTGCTCATCTCCTGCTGCCTCCACCACCTGTTGGTGATCATCTCCTGCTGCCTCCACCACCTGTTGGTGCTCATCTCCAGCTGCCTCCATCACCTGTTGATGATCATCTCCTGCTGCCTCCACCACCTGTTGGTGCTCATCTCCTGCTGCCTCCATCACCTGTTGATGATCATCTCCTGCTGCCTCCACCACCTGTTGGTGATCATCTCCAGCTGCCTCCACCACCTGTTGGTGCTCATCTCCAGCTGCCTCTATCACTTGTTGATGATCATCTCCTGCTGCCTCCACCACCTGTTGGTGCTCATCTCCTGCTGCCTCCATCACCTGCTGATGATCATCTCCTGCTGCCTCCACCACCTGTTGGTGCTCATCTTCTGCTGCCTCCACCACTGGTTGTTGCACATCTCCTGCAGCCTCCACTGCTTGTTGATTTTGCCTTTCCATCACTTCCTTCATCTTCCCCTTGTGCTCTGCTGTAACGTCTCTTTAATCGACGAGCATGTCGGTCTGATGTTGACACTTTCACCTCGGAGTGTCCCAAGTGCAGTGTTGGAGCCCAGTCGGGATTTGACTCATCCATCTCATAAGAAGATTTGCCTTGAAGAGAACGCAGATCAGTAATATAATTATTGCCAGAAAACATTACTGTTGTAGGAGGAAAGATTTAAGAAGAATTGGGAGGTTAAGAGAGGAAGTTTATCTTGCATTTATGAAACCAGATGACACTCTTCCGTACGCGTCCAGCTAAGATATCATCACACCTCCAGTAAGCAAACAGCTGCTCCTTTACCTTAAGACGTCCGCCTTGGTTCTGGCAAAGAGCTGTGGTCAGCCTTGGACTGACGAGTCGTCGGTCCGCAAGTCCAAGCTGGACTCCAGACGTGTTTACCTTGTCGGTGTCGGTGATACTCGCTTTCATCGGCAAAAGTCGTGGCAGTCGTGGTTTCTTGGCTCAAGATAATTTATTCCAGGAAGGAATAACAAACGCTCGTGATCTTACGCTTGTTCGAAGTAGACTCATAACAGCAAGTCATCAGTCCTTAGCTGAAGACGCAGGTCGTTAGCTCTTGACCAAACGTGTCCAGCTCTTGGGAAAGTTCACATCTCTTGAAGTTCCCAGCAACTCTCTGAAGCCTTTCAGCAAAAGCTTAGAACTTAAAGCAGGATCCAAGAGAGGAGTTCATTTGTCTTATCATACCCAAGGTTAAAACCAGCAGCAGAGAGAAATGTTTAGGAAAAAAGACAGATAACGCTGGAGCCTTGCTCATGAGACTGTCTCTGAGTTTCTAAACAAAACCGTCCGGTCTCTGTGACCCGAAGGCTTCACCTTTAAACACAGCAGTGCACAGTTTAACTCTTGGAGAATGACACAGCTTAAAAGCACACATCATGAAAATGACAAAAGTTATTCTTTTGATCACATCAGCCTAAAATCAAAGATAGAAATAGTCTCTTATTGGTGACTATGTTATCAGATTATAGCTAAATGAATGATTTTGTAGTAAATGTCTTGCTTTACTGAGAGGTCAGTAAAGGTCATCACTGGACAGTTCAAAGACCTTAATTTGACCCTGGGTAGGTCCACTACACTGTCATCCATCTAGTATATTATTTTTTTAGTTGAAATTACTGAAGTTCCATTGGTAGATTACCTTATTTTAATGGTGATGTATAAATGTCATAACAATGTACTACCCTTAAATATTCAGACACATTTTGTTAAAAGATGAAGCGCTTTAATGTGTAATATGTTGAAATTTGAAAATTGAGATGAGTTACTCATTTTTTGTTACTTATAGATTATTCTTTGAATAGATTGTTTGGAAAAGGGGCAGATATAATAAGATAGTTTCTTCTTTCTGCTGCCTTTCATTTTATATTTTCTTTTTTTTGTCTTTGTTGGGTATTTATTTTGATAAAATGAATAAAGAAATAAATTAATAATAAAAAACAATATGCTACAGTCAATGTGACAACACAATCAACTTTAAACAGTTTATTTTAAAATAACACAGATGTCCGACCTAAACTTGGTTGACCCACTATGCACTGAACTCGACCAAAACATGATACACCTTGACAAAATGGCACAACTCCAGTAAACTGATTTAAAATACTCACCTGAATGGAAATGTCTGGAACAAACAAGCATGTATCTTGTGATGTTGGAGAACGTTACATCAGGACGTCTCACTGCTGATATCCATGCCTCCTTTTTGTTATGGCCGACACAAGCTCGCCCTCGCGTTGTTTCCAGGTAGGGAAACTATAAAACGAGAGTCCGTTTTCTATTTTTTTACCTTTTCTGTCGTGTGAACGGACATTGCATCCTATTACACAGCAATTTAGGACCATTGCTAAGCTGTTGAAACCTGATTCGAACAAAATACGAGCAAGGCAGGAAAAATGGCGGATCGACAAAAAAACTACAAAAAAAACTACCCACAATGCTGTGCGCGGTGGACCAGTGACGTCACGCTCCAAAGCTCTATAACGGGTGGGTGCATGCATGTTGGGAGTTGTAGGCATGTAACTAAAATTACATTTTCTACCTGAAATGGAATCAGATCGTGTTTAAACACATCATTCTAAATAACAAAACAGGATACATTTATCTAGACATTTCATGAAGTTAATATATTATCTGATAAAATATTTCAGATGGATGGATGGATGGATTGCTTGTCAAAGCTTTGTTCTGATTATTGATTAGAATTTAAAGTACTCAACATTTTTGTGTTTGTTGTTGTTGCTTCTGTTTCTTGCATTACAAAGTAATTCTGGAGTACAATAAAAGTCACAATTTTTCTTGTCTAAGTTCGTTATGCCAGATTTAAATGGAGGAAGAAGGGTGACACTTGCTCGCCACTTTACAACAATTATTTACTTGTTTGTACTTGTTAAAAGTGGGAGCACCATGTCAGGTTACTGACCAATAACAAGTTAAGACTCTTTATGGATGTTCAACGACTAAATTCACCCTTGAATTATCAGACTCAACAGGTGAAGCTGAATTCAAAGTTACAGTGAATTACCCACTTCTTCCTTTTCGGGTCGCAGGAGTCACTGGTGCCTATATCCAGCTATCACTGTGTGAGAGGTGGGGGACACCCTGGACATGTCTCCAGTCCATCACATGGACATAGAGACAAACTAGACAACCATTCACTGCCTCACTCACCCCTAGGAACAACGTAGAGTTACTAATCAGTCTAACATTCATGTTTTTGGTCTGTGGGAAGAAACTGGAATACATGGAGAAAACCCACACATGCACAAAGAGAACAAGCAAACTCCATCCAGTACATCCCCCATCTGGGATTTGAACTGGCGTCCTGCTCACTGAGAGATGGCAACTCTATCAACTGCCCTCCCTTTTACATTTTATAACAAAAACAATTAATCCAGATAAGAATCATCATCAACAACGAACAAAATTAAACAACACAAATGATAAAGAAAAATAATTTGTAGAATAACTAGTTTGAAAAGTAGCAAATTCAAAAACAATGACATACACTCCAAACAATAATCAGTCAAGGATTAATTCTCTTTTATCTAACACAAATTAATTATTTCAGCAGGAATTAATTTAGCTTTTATGCGCTCATTAATTTAGACACATTTTTACTATTTGATCAATAGTTTACTTTGGAGTTTGGTTGAGGTGTTATTTAATGTGACCAGATTGTCATTTATTATCTCTTCAAGCCAGGAAATGATTTATCAAGTTGAATCAGTTAAAATGGCAAAACCAGATCCAAAGTTGCATCGTGTCAGGATGTCAGAGGTCATAGGGGAGGACATCTTGATGCTACATATTGAAGAGGACAAAGAATGAGACAGAGCCAGCAAACAGTTTCACCCCAGTGGAAAACCAAATGTTTTCTGAGACACCAAAAGGTGGATTTTCCAGCTACTCCCCTTCTGGCGCTACACATCAGTGGCTCCTTTAGTGTGTGATTGGTCACGCTCTAAATGGGAAAAGCCATAATTGACCTTGACCACAGACAGTGCGAGGGTCCAAACTGCTCAGCCCATTGTAATAAGCAAAGCAAAGAGACAGATGAAAATAAGGAGCAGTCACAGCAAACCAGGAAGAATTGATTTTGAGGAAGAAGAAAAATGGAGTGTGGGCAGGCAAGGGCAAAAGAGATGAATAGGGTGAAATGCAATAACAGAACCGATGATACAGAATGAAAAAAGCGGCAGATTTAAAAACTGGTTTAAAATTTTTAGCAATTAAAACAAAAAAAGTATGATTTTCAACTTTTCACTGGAATTGTAAAAGATTTAATAAAAAATAGGACCATTTAAAAACAGGTGAAAGGAGTCTTATTTGATGAAGGAGATATGCTTAATAATATGCAGAGTGATTGCTCATTACCCCACTGTGGGAACCAAGAAGTCGTTTATTATTGCTGCCAGCATAAAAACCTGTTAAGCCACAGAAAAAGGTCAACCTGCAGAAAGCTGAGCTACATCACTTTGCCGTGATTATCTGTATAAGAGTCACGTAGGCAGTGTGAGCAGACAATGGGAGCTTCAGCAGATCTATCTGATTGTTAAACTCACAGGAGGAAGAGAAGTGGGCACCCAAATGGGAAGAATAGACTGTAAACAACTGGATAATGTACCAGTAGACAAATCACATGTTCGTAAAAAAGTAGAAAGAAAAAAGTTCAAAGTTGCAAAATACATTTAGAAGCATTCATAGTGAGAATAAAACAAGAGAATAGGCAAATTTGGTTGTGTACAGGATATATTCATCAGAATATTTTCAGGAATGTCAGCCGGACATTGGTAAGGAGTGATTATTATGATCGTTTCATATTGGCTAGTATATATATATTTTATATATATATATATATTATTTATATATAGCCGGCAGCGTTATCAATATTTGCACTACACTGCCAACTGAAAAGTAACAAAAATGATCCTAAAAGGATGAAATTACAAAAATCAAAGGATTTATTTAATACTTTACGTACATATATTCTATTCGGCCACGAAATTAACAAAAAATAGAATGATCTTTTAATCCCTAAAACCACGTTTAAATCTCAAATACACGGGTGTGTCGCCACCGCATTTATACATAAAGTAACCCAAATACATGAAACTAACGAGTCACCGTCGAATGGTCGACACAAAACACACAATAAAATACTCCGGCCACGTTAATTTGGCTTGAAACAGCGGGGTTCTCTACGGATTTATCCATTAGTAACCCAGCACAACCAGCCGGCAGACACAGAGTTAGCGTCTATAGGTAGTCAACAGATTTAATGAAAAGTAACTAAAATACATGAAACTAACGACTCGCCGTCGAATGGTCGACACAAAACACACAATAAAATCATCCGGCCACGTTAATTTGGCTTGAAACAGCGGGGTTCTCTACGGATTTATCCATTAGTAACCCAGCACAACCAGCCGGCAGACACAGAGTTAGCGTCTATAGGTAGTCAACAGATTTAATGAAAAGTAACTAAAATACATGAAAATAACGACTCACCGTCGAATGGTCATCACAAAACACACAATAAAATCATCCGGCCACGTTAATTTGGCTTGAAACAGCGGGGTTCTTTACGGATTTATGAAGACACCGAGCGCAGCCAGCTAGCCAGTAGCCACAGAATTAGCCCCTGAGTTCAACTATGACCCGGAAGCTGTCAAGATGGAATAGTCCATTTTTAGTAGGGGGATAAAGAAATCGACCGTTTTTTTTTATTGCTTATTTAATGATCGTTTTCATCGTAACTATAATTATTTTTATGTTAAATGTAGATTAACAAGCAGGATCAATGTTAGGAATGTAGGTGACTGGTCGGGGCCCCATGCTGATGGGATCCCCAGGCAACGGCATCATTTACCTACATGGTAGATTTTTTTATTTTTATTTTTATTTAACCTTTATTTAGTCAGGTAAATCTTTTGAACCTCATGGGCTCATTTACGAAAGCGACCTGCTAAAACTAAAGAACAATGAACAGCAGTGGTAGAATTTCCTTAAACAATAAACAAACAAACAATAAACAATAGAAAACAAAAGAGAGAAAAAAACAAAAGAAAGTTTTTTTTTTTTTTTTTAACAAAGTATCAAAAAACTAGCAAAACATTATAAGGTAGACGTATAAAATCAAAGACAGGAACAAATCTGCATTGGTTTTTGCCAGGATTCCAACAGATTCTGAAAACCATTTAGAGAAGTCAAGGTCGAGAGCTTCAGATCTTTTTGTAAGATATTCCATGAAGCAGGAGCGGAGTAGGAGAAGGCCCTTTTTCCAAGTTCAGTCCTCACTGACGGAACACTGCAGGTAATCATGTCCTGAGAGCGCACACTGTAGCTGCACTCACGTAAAGACATGTAGGAGGAGATGTATGAGGGCAGCAGACCAAGAAGT
>JBBPBX010086610.1:0-14861 GCA_038048925.1 Garcialebias charrua
ACATGTTATATTTACATGTATATGTCTATCTGTACAGCATATGCATATATATACATGTATATGCATATGTACATATATGCATATTCATGTATATATACATATATGCATTTACATTTTTATATGCATTTGCATTTACATGTATATATGCACTTACATATTCATGTATATATGTACTTACATATTCATGTATATATGCACTTACATATACATGTATATAGGCACTTACATATACATGTAAATAGGCACTTACATATACGTGTAATAGGCATGTAAATATAACATGTTCAACTGAAATTGTGTGTGTTTGTGTGTGTGACTGTTTTGTGGTTTCTAAGGACAGTGTTTTGTCAGGACAGTAATGAGCTGTTATCTGATTGTCTGATTACTGTATAGCGTATTGCTGTCCTGACAAAACACTGTCCTTAAAAACCACAAAACAGTCACACACACAAACACACACAATTTCAGTTGAACATGTTATATTTACATGTATATGTCTATCTGTACAGCATATGTATATACATATATATATACATGTATATGTTTATGCATATATACATCTATATGTTTATGCATATGTACATATATGCATATTCATGTATATATACATATACTGTATGTATTTACATTTTTATATGCATTTGCATTTACATGTATATATGCACTTACATATTCATGTATATATGCATTTGCATTTACATGTATATAGGCACTTACATATACATGTAAATAGGCACTTACATATACGTGTAATAGGCATGTAAATATAACATGTTCAACTGAAATTGTGTGTGTTTGTGTGTGTGACTGTTTTGTGGTTTCTAAGGACAGTGTTTTGTCAGGACAGTAATGAGCTGTTATCTGATTGTCTGATTACTGTATAGCGTATTGCTGTCCTGACAAAACACTGTCCTTAAAAACCACAAAACAGTCACACACACAAACACACACAATTTCAGTTGAACATGTTATATTTACATGTATATGTCTATCTGTACAGCATATGCATATATATACATGTATATGCATATGTACATATATGCATATTCATGTATATATACATATATGCATTTACATTTTTATATGCATTTGCATTTACATGTATATATGCACTTACATATTCATGTATATATGTACTTACATATTCATGTATATATGCACTTACATATACATGTATATAGGCACTTACATATACATGTAAATAGGCACTTACATATACGTGTAATAGGCATGTAAATATAACATGTTCAACTGAAATTGTGTGTGTTTGTGTGTGTGACTGTTTTGTGGTTTCTAAGGACAGTGTTTTGTCAGGACAGTAATGAGCTGTTATCTGAGTGTCTGATTATAGCGTATTGCTGTCCTAACAAACCACTGTCCATTAAAACCACAAAACAGTCACACACACAAACACACACAATTTTAGTAGAACATGTTATATTTACATGTATATGTCTATCTGTACAGTATATGCATATATATACATGTATATGCATATATGTATATACACTGTACAGTACATGAATATGCATTTATGATATGCTTATATACATGTATATATGTATATTTGTGTGTATGTATATGACATAGATATCAATTATATAAATAATGCAGGGATTGTTAAGTATGACTTCAATATTATTTGTCACAGTTTTTAAATTTATAGTTTTCTTTCATTCAGCTAATTTTAATTTCATCTTAGTCCACCTATCATGAGAGGAGTTTTGTAAATACTCTGTCCATCCATCTTTCCTTTATGTGAGATGGATACTTTGGCCAAAAACAAACAATCATGTAATGTTTATTGGTTTACATGTGACAGCAGCTATCATCAAAATGTAGAATTTCCTCTAAATATAAGTATAACTGATCTGTTACAGATGTCATGTGAGCACGTCCAGAGTCAGGAGATCGCAGGTAGCCAGAAGCACGATCAACTTCCTTTAAACACGAATACCAAGGTACATTTTAGTTCTTGTGTTCCTAAACAGAATTACTTGCTACGTGTGGTTTCATCAACCTTAATGTTCAATTAGGTGTGTATAGGAGTGTATTGTGGTTTTTATGGACAGTTGTTTGTTTGGACAGTCATACGCTATAAACAATCAGACAATCAATCAGATAACAGCTCATTACTGTCCTGACAAAACACTGTCCTTAAAAACCACAAAACAGTCACACACACAAACATACACAACTTCAGTTGAACATGTTAGAGCTGGTGAATTTTTGGAAAAAACGCAAAAAATACTGAGTTTTTCTGTGTTTTTTCACCACAGTTCGTTAGCTAAACATGTGGACACACGTTTCTGATCATTTTTATGCATTCGTAAGCAGTTTTTTTCAACTCCACAGTGTAACTCTTACCTAATTTAATATATTGCACACAAAACATTAAGGTTTACTGAGGGGCTGCATGGGCTCCATGAGCAAGACATCTAATCCATGTGTTTACATCATGGGAAAAACATGTAACAAAATAAAATTTTAATTTTGATTTTTATGAGTTTCCCTCGGACTGTAATCTTATAAATACTTTGTTTAAAGTTCTGATGAATGTTGACTTGCCCATATACTAAATACATGATTTTTTTCTGTGTCCTCCATGTTTTCTAGAGAAAAAGTCAAGCAAGTCTAGGATCCAGAAGAATGGCAAAGAAAAAGTGGTCAAATGGTGAAGTAGCTGATGTAATGCGTAATTTCCGAAATCACATAAGTGAAGGAAAACTGACCAGAAAGAATTAATGCAACCACTGTAAGAAGGTTGAGGGCCCTATGTTGGCTCAAAGAACAGTTCAAAATATGAGACTTTGTGAGAAACCGGGGAATAACTGAAAAGAGATAAAAACAGAAACAAAACTTACAGATTTTTTAATGTATCTAAAAATCTACGTCTGGCCTCTGGACATTTAAAAAACAAAACAAAAACGTAGAAATGTTTAGTCTTTCGTTGCATAGGTACCAGGTACATACCAGTTAAGTACAGGATAACATGTCACTTCATACTATAGCCTGGTACAAAACGTAGAAATGTTTAGTCTTTCGTTGCATAGGTACCAGGTACATACCAGTTAAGTACAGGATAACATGTCACTTCATACTATAGCCTGGTACAAAATATACATACCGGTTATATAACCAGTATGCTACCAGTATCTGGTATGTACCCATCTGTATTATGTATTAATATTGTATAAATCTGTGTAACACTTTTAAATACTTTATTTATTTATTTTATCTAAAAAAGCTAAGTCTGGTCCTCTGGACATTCAAAAAAATAAAACAAAACGAAGCAAAAGTTTCGTCTTTCGTCCGAAAGCCTTCTTCAGTCTGAGTTGCTGTATTCAGCTCAGTCTTATAAATAGCACCCTCCCACAGTGGATCAACCAGTTGGCTGATGACAGCCGAAACCAGTTGCTCACATGATCAAGGAGGACCATCAGCCTAACGATGGATCGTTAGCACCCTGATGGTTGTTTGCTATTCACAGAGGGCTTAGTGATACTAGCAATCATAGCATTGTAAGAGGGGGACAGTTGAACCCGGAGGCCTCCACCCCCGTTTAACGATGGACGTTTCTTTTCACTTCAGCTCTCAGCTCCTCCTCTGTGGCTCTGACTGTGTCTGAAAGAGCTGCCATCTCTCTGCTCAGAGCCTCCATATTCTCAATCAGCCCACTCTTCTGCTCCTCTTCCTCCCTCAGAGCAGCCAGCCTGGCCTCCTCTTCCTCTGTTAGAAACTGGTGAAGCTTCTTAAACTGCTTCTTAATCTGCCTCTTTGTGAGTCGAGCCTGGACCTTCACATGTTCTGCTGTCTGATCAAACTCAGACTGAACTTTCTTCTTGACCTCCTGCTTCTCCTTCAGTGGTTTCATAGATCTCAGCAGATCCTCTCTGAGTTCCGCTGCAGCTTCATCGATGGGTCTGAACCTGTGGTCGGTGTGTTTCTTCGAGTCTCTGCAGACGATATAAATTAAGGAGGACCACTTTTTTTTATTTAGAGATAAATAATAACACTATTAATAAAATCAATAATGAACAAATAACACTTCAGCTCTCAGCTCCTCCTCTGTGGCTCTGACTGTGTCCGAAAGAGCTGCCATCTCTCTGCTCAGAGCCTCCATATTCTCAATCAGTCCACTCTTCTGCTCCTCTTCCTCCCTCAGAGCAGCCAGCCTGGCCTCCTCTTCCTCTGTTAGAAACTGGTGAAGCTTCTTAAACTGCTTCTTAATCTGCCTCTTTGTGAGTCGAGCCTGGACCTTCACATGTTCTGCTGTCTGATCAAACTCAGACTGAACTTTCTTCTTGACCTCCTGCTTCTCCTTCAGTGGTTTCATGGATCTCAGCAGATCCTCTCTGAGTTCCGCTGCAGCTTCATCGATGGGTCTGAACCTGTGGTCGGTGTGTTTCTTCGAGTCTCTGCAGACGATATAAATTAAGGAGGACCACTTTTTTTTATTTAGAGATAAATAATAACACTATTAATAAAATCAATAATGAACAAATAACACTTCAGCTCTCAGCTCCTCCTCTGTGGCTCTGACTGTGTCCGAAAGAGCTGCCATCTCTCTGCTCAGAGCCTCCATATTCTCAATCAGTCCACTCTTCTGCTCCTCTTCCTCCCTCAGAGCAGCCAGCCTGGCCTCCTCTTCCTCTGTTAGAAACTGGTGAAGCTTCTTAAACTGCTTCTTAATCTGCCTCTTTGTGAGTCGAGCCTGGACCTTCACATGTTCTGCTGTCTGATCAAACTCAGACTGAACTTTCTTCTTGACCTCCTGCTTCTCCTTCAGTGGTTTCATAGATCTCAGCAGATCCTCTTTGAGTTCCGTTGCAGCTTCATCGATGGGTCTGAACCTGTGGTCGGTGTGTTTCTTCGAGTCTCTGCAGACGATATAAATTAAGGAGGACCACTTTTTTTATTTAGAGATAAATAATAACACTATTAATAAAATCAAGCTCCTCCTCTGTGGCTCTGACTGTGTCCGAAAGAGCTGCCATCTCTCTGCTCATAGCCTCCATATTCTCAATCAGTCCACTCTTCTGCTCCTCTTCCTCCCTCAGAGCAGCCAGCCTGGCCTCCTCTTCCTCTGTTAGAAACTGGTGAAGCTTCTTAAACTGCTTCTTAATCTGCGTCTTTGTGAGTCGAGCCTGGACCTTCACATGTTCTGCTGTCTGATCAAACTCAGACTGAACTTTCTTCTTGACCTCCTGCTTCTCCTTCAGTGGTTTCATGGATCTCAGCAGATCCTCTCTGAGTTCCGCTGCAGCTTCATCGATGGGTCTGAACCTGTGGTCGGTGTGTTTCTTCGAGTCTCTGCAGACGATATAAATTAAGGAGGACCACTTTTTTTTATTTAGAGATAAATAATAACACTATTAATAAAATCAATAATGAACAAATAACACTTCAGCTCTCAGCTCCTCCTCTGTGGCTCTGACTGTGTCCGAAAGAGCTGCCATCTCTCTGCTCAGAGCCTCCATATTCTCAATCAGTCCACTCTTCTGCTCCTCTTCCTCCCTCAGAGCAGCCAGCCTGGCCTCCTCTTCCTCTGTTAGAAACTGGTGAAGCTTCTTAAACTGCTTCTTAATCTGCCTCTTTGTGAGTCGAGCCTGGACCTTCACATGTTCTGCTGTCTGATCAAACTCAGACTGAACTTTCTTCTTGACCTCCTGCTTCTCCTTCAGTGGTTTCATAGATCTCAGCAGATCCTCTTTGAGTTCCGTTGCAGCTTCATCGATGGGTCTGAACCTGTGGTCGGTGTGTTTCTTCGAGTCTCTGCAGACGATATAAATTAAGGAGGACCACTTTTTTTATTTAGAGATAAATAATAACACTATTAATAAAATCAACCTCCTCTGTGGCTCTGACTGTGTCCGAAAGAGCTGCCATCTCTCTGCTCATAGCCTCCATATTCTCAATCAGTCCACTCTTCTGCTCCTCTTCCTCCCTCAGAGCAGCCAGCCTGGCCTCCTCTTCCTCTGTTAGAAACTGGTGAAGCTTCTTAAACTGCTTCTTAATCTGCGTCTTTGTGAGTCGAGCCTGGACCTTCACATGTTCTGCTGTCTGATCAAACTCAGACTGAACTTTCTTCTTGACCTCCTGCTTCTCCTTCAGTGGTTTCATGGATCTCAGCAGATCCTCTCTGAGTTCCGCTGCAGCTTCATCGATGGGTCTGAACCTGTGGTCGGTGTGTTTCTTCGAGTCTCTGCAGACGATATAAATTAAGGAGGACCACTTTTTTTTATTTAGAGATAAATAATAACACTATTAATAAAATCAATAATGAACAAATAACACTTCAGCTCTCAGCTCCTCCTCTGTGGCTCTGACTGTGTCCGAAAGAGCTGCCATCTCTCTGCTCAGAGCCTCCATATTCTCAATCAGTCCACTCTTCTGCTCCTCTTCCTCCCTCAGAGCAGCCAGCCTGGCCTCCTCTTCCTCTGTTAGAAACTGGTGAAGCTTCTTAAACTGCTTCTTAATCTGCCTCTTTGTGAGTCGAGCCTGGACCTTCACATGTTCTGCTGTCTGATCAAACTCAGACTGAACTTTCTTCTTGACCTCCTGCTTCTCCTTCAGTGGTTTCATGGATCTCAGCAGATCCTCTCTGAGTTCCGCTGCAGCTTCATCGATGGGTCTGAACCTGTGGTCGGTGTGTTTCTTCGAGTCTCTGCAGACGATATAAATAAAGGAGGACCACTTTTTTTATTTAGAGATAAATAATAACACTATTAATAAAATCAATAATGAAGTTATTTCATGAGTGACTGGAATGAAATCCCTACCTTGTCCTGAGAGTAAATTATAGCTTCGATAATGATACTACAGTATCCACTTTGCACTGCGTGCCTGCATAGTTGGTAACAGGAATGCGTTTGCTGGCAGTGGCACTAGCCCATGCAGGAATTGTCCGTTTCACCTTCTTGCTTTTGGATTTCCCATACTTGTAGCCATCCTTCATCCTTAGAAGGAGAACAAAGCAGTGTGTTGAGCACTGGCCAGCCTCGCAGTCCGGGCATTTCACATCTTTCTCATCTTTTTTTTTCTCCCTCCACTCCCTCTTCAGTAGTGTCTTCATTCTTGTCCGTATTCGCGTCACCTGAATTCTCCCCCTCCTCATCTTCGCCTCTTGCAGCTGAAGATGCTGCCTGATCTTCATCAGCAGAGGGCGACTCCTCATCTGAGGCTTCTGGATCGTTCTCTGCAGCCGCGGAGGGTGCCTTCTCCTGAGTTGGAGTCGCTGTTGCATGGCGAATCGGCATAATGGGAGCGTTACCTTCAACTTATCCAGGAAAATGTATGTTTTGAAGAAAAAATCTCTGCACGATCCTTTATTTCGATTCCGCTGTTAACGAGCACCGTCCCGCTTGGATCGTTGGTCCAAACCAACTTGTTTTACGTCTTCTAACGTAGGATCATCCTGATTAGTTCAAGGCTGTCAGAAAGGGAGCCTTCCAAGAAAAAAGTGACTTCCTGTTCTGAGGGAGCGGGGTTTCAGTGACAGCACAACATGACCACAGAGAATTGTTGGGCATCTGACATGGATCACTCATGCCAAGTTTGGTGCAATTCTGTTTTTCATTGTGAAAGTTATAGCGTTTTAAAATGTATGGCGAGAAGCCAAACGTTGAGGCAAGGCCACGTCCCTTCAGCATATATGAAAATACAAGTTTTTGATGAATTTTCACTCACCCACATCTTAAGTGCATATTAACCAAGGTTGAAGTCAGTCGCTCAAAATCCCTAGGAGGAGTGCATTAAAATTCACCATCAATGAAAAGTGAAAAACAGCCAAAAATTACCCTTTGACCCAAAATGGCTGACTTATGGCCGAACAGGTGTCCCTGTGATGGACTGGAGACTTGTAAATGTGTCCTTGTGATGGACTGGAGACTTGTAAATGTGTCCCTGTGATGGACTGATGTGATTTTTATATAACTAGGTCATGGAATCTCTGCAAAAAAATCCTTTGCAAAAGATGACATTCTTTTGGAATATCGAGGTGAACTGATCACCAAGGAGGATGTGAGAGGAAGCATCATGTTTACGATGAATCACAGAAAGTGTTTTTGTTTGAATTCTACTTCGATGGAAAAATATTGTGAGTATGTATGAGTATGTAAGAATAACCTATCATTGTGTCTGACATGACTTATAAAAGGCTATTAATTGTAAGGTAATTTATAGTGCTGGCAAGAGTTTTTTTTTTTTAATATGCATTATGCATTTGTAGTGTTGATTCAGCAAACGAGGACAGGTCGCTTGGAAGGCTTGTAAATTATGACCATATAAACCCAAATGCAAAGATGAGGTACATAATTGTAAACAAAAAGCCCTATCTATGTTTGTTTGCAACTAAACCCATCAATGAAGGAGATGAGATCACCTATAATTATGGCGACTCAGAATGGCCATGGAGATGCAAGGTGATTTAAATTTTACTTTTTGAATGTAATCATGCTTAAAAATATTTTTTTAATCATACAGGTTTACAACATGTGTTTCACCACAATATATTTTCAATTATTTCCTACTATGTGATCAAAATCTCAACAGAGATTACATGGAATGTCTTCTGATGTGCAAGATTTTGAGGCACCACCTCCAACAGAGGTTTCAGTTGCTAACAAAACATTCTGTAAGAGCAAAATAAAGGTATGTGCAAGTGCATCGAGGAAGGATAGTTGACACTGAAAAAGTACTCCTTTAAAGAATGTCATTTTTCTATTTTTACTATTTACAGAATAGCCATAAATATGATAAACCAAACAATCGTGTAATGGTTCTTAATTTTTGTGATGTGATGGACTGGAGACTTGTCCAGGTGTCCCTGTGATGGACTGGAGACTTGTCCACGTGTCCCTGTGATGGACTGGAGACTTGTCCAGGATGTCCCTGTGATGGACTGGAGACTTGTAAATGTGTCCCTGTGATGGACTGGAGACTTGTAAATGTGTCCCTGTGATGGACTGGAGACCTGTCCAGGTGTCCCTGTGATGGACTGGAGACTTGTCCACGTGTCCCTGTGATGGACTGGTGACTTGTAAATGTGTCCCTGTGATGGACTGGAGACTTGTCCATGTGTCCCTGTGATGGACTGGAGACCTGTCCAGGATGTCCCTGTGATGGACTGGAGACTTGTAAATGTGTCCCTGTGATGGACTGGAGACTTGTAAATGTGTCCCTGTGATGGACTGGAGACTTGCAAGGGAACCGGACTTGTGATCTGAAGGACCCTGGTTCGAGTTCGAACCCCGGCCACTACACACCTTGGGGTGTCTATGAGTGCATACCTATTTCCCCAGCTCCCCGGGCGCTGACTACGGCTGCTCACTGCACCACTTGGTGGTGGTTGGGTTAAATGCAGAGAACAATTTTGTCTGTCAAGTATGGGAAACATACACAGATGACAAAAATGTGCAATTTATATATTTTAATTTATAAATGTGTCCCTGTGATGGACTGGAGACTTGTAAATGTGTCCCTGTGATGGACTGGAGACCTGTCCAGGTGTCCCTGTGATGGACTGGATACTTGTCCATGTGTCCCTGTGATGGACTGGAGACCTGTCCATGTGTCCCTGTGATGGACTGGAGACTTGTCCATGTGTACCTGTGATGGACTGGAGACCTGTCCAGGTGTCCCTGTGATGGACTGGAGACCTGTCCATGTGTCCACGTGTCCTGTGATGGACTGGAGACTTGTCCATGTGTCCCTGTGATGGACTGGAGACCTGTCCATGTGTACCTGTGATGGACTGGAGACCTGTCCAGGTGTCCTGTGATGGACTGGAGACCTGTCCACATGTCCCTGTGATGGACTGGAGACCTGTCCATGTGTCCCTGTGATGGACTGGAGACTTGTCCACGTGTCCCTGTGATGGACTGGTGACTTGTAAATGTGTCCCTGTGATGGACTGGAGACTTGTCCACGTGTCCCTGTGATGGACTGGAGACCTGTCCAGGATGTCCCTGTGATGGACTGGAGACTTGTAAATGTGTCCCTGTGATGGACTGGAGACTTGTAAATGTGTCCCTGTGATGGACTGAAGAGTTGTAAATGTGTCCCTGTGATGGACTGGAGACCTGTCCAGGTGTCCCTGTGATTGACTGGAGACTTGTCCACATGTCCCTGTGATGGACTGGAGACTTGTCCATGTGTCCTTGTGATGGACTGGAGACTTGTCCCTGTGTACCTGTGATGGACTGGAGACCTGTCCAGGTATCCCTGTGATGGACTGGAGACTTGTCCATCTGTCCTTGTGATGGACTGGAGACTTGTCCCTGTGTACCTGTGATGGACTGGAGACCTGTCCAGGTATCCCTTTGATGGACTGGAGACTTGTCCATGTGTCCTTGTGATGGACTGGAGACTTGTCCACATGTCCCTGTGATGGACTGGAGACTTGTCCATGTGTCCTTGTGATGGACTGGAGACTTGTCCCTGTGTACCTGTGATGGACTGGAGACCTGTCCAGGTATCCCTGTGATAGACTGGAGACTTGTCCACGTGTCCTTGTGATGGACTGGAGACTTGTCCCTGTGTACCTGTGATGGACTGGAGACCTGTCCAGGTATCCCTGTGATGGACTGGAGACTTGTCCATGTGTCCTTGTGATGGACTGGAGACTTGTCCCTGTGTACCTGTGATGGACTGGAGACCTGTCCAGGTATCCCTGTGATGGACTGGAGACTTGTCCATCTGTCCTTGTGATGGACTGGAGACTTGTCCCTGTGTACCTGTGATGGACTGGAGACCTGTCCAGGTATCCCTTTGATGGACTGGAGACTTGTCCATGTGTCCTTGTGATGGACTGGAGACTTGTCCACATGTCCCTGTGATGGACTGGAGACTTGTCCATGTGTCCTTGTGATGGACTGGAGACTTGTCCCTGTGTACCTGTGATGGACTGGAGACCTGTCCAGGTATCCCTGTGATGGACTGGAGACTTGTCCACGTGTCCTTGTGATGGACTGGAGACTTGTCCCTGTGTACCTGTGATGGACTGGAGACCTGTCCAGGTATCCCTGTGATGGACTGGAGACTTGTCCATGTGTCCTTGTGATGGACTGGAGACTTGTCCCTGTGTACCTGTGATGGACTGGAGACCTGTCCAGGTGTCCCTGTGATGGACTGGAGACTTGTCCACGTGTCCTTGTGATGGACTGGAGACTTGTCCATGTGTCCTTGTGATGGACTGGAGACTTGTCCCTGTGTACCTGTGATGGACTTGAGACCTGTCCAGGTGTCCTTGTGATGGACTGGAGACTTGTCCACATGTCCCTGTGATGGACTGGAGACCTGTCCATGTGTCCTTGTGATGGACTGGAGACTTGTCCCTGTGTACCTGTGATGGACTGGAGACCTGTCCAGGTATCCCTGTGATGGACTGGAGACTTGTCCATGTGTCCTTGTGATGGACTGGAGACTTGTCCCTGTGTACCTGTGATGGACTGGAGACCTGTCCAGGTATCCCTTGTGATGGACTGGAGACTTGTCCATGTGTCCTTGTGATGGACTGGAGACTTGTCCACATGTCCCTGTGATGGACTGGAGACTTGTCCACGTGTCCCTGTGATGGACTGGTGACTTGTAAATGTGTCCCTGTGATGGACTAGAGACTTGTCCATGTGTCCCTGTGATGGACTGGAGACCTGTCCAGGATGTCCCTGTGATGGACTGGAGACTTGTAAATGTGTCCCTGTGATGGACTGGAGACTTGTAAATGTGTCCCTGTGATGAACTGGAGAGTTGTAAATGTGTCCCTGTGATGGACTGGAGACCTGTCCAGGTATCCCTGTGATGGACTGGAGACTTGTCCACGTGTCCTTGTGATGGACTGGAGACTTGTCCCTGTGTCCTTGTGATGGACTGGAGACTTGTCCATGTGTCCTTGTGATGGACTGGAGACTTGTCCCTGTGTACCTGTGATGGACTGGAGACCTGTCCAGGTGTCCTTGTGTGGACTGGAGACCTGTCCAGGTGTCCTTGTGATGGACTGGAGACTTGTCCACATGTCCCTGTGATGGACTGGAGACTTGTCCATGTGTCCTTGTGATGGACTGGAGACTTGTCCCTGTGTACCTGTGATGGACTGGAGACCTGTCCAGGTATCCTTGTGATGGACTGGAGACTTGTCCACATGTCCCTGTGATGGACTGGAGACCTGTCCAGGATGTCCCTGTGATGGACTGGAGACTTGTCCACGTGTCCTTGTGATGGACTGGAGACTTGTCCCTGTATACCTGTGATGGACTGGAGACCTGTCCAGGTATCCCTGTGATGGACTGGAGACTTGTCCATGTGTCCTTGTGATGGACTGGAGACTTTTCCCTGTGTACCTGTGATGGACTTGAGACCTGTCCAGGTGTCCTTGTGATGGACTGGAGACTTGTCCACATGTCCCTGTGATGGACTGGAGACCTGTCCATGTGTCCCTGTGATGGACTGGAGACTTGTCCACGTGTCCCTGTGATGGACTGGTGACTTGTAAATGTGTCCCTGTGATGGACTGGAGACTTGTCCACGTGTCCCTGTGATGGACTGGAGACCTGTCCAGGATGTCCCTGTGATGGACTGGAGACTTGTAAATGTGTCCCTGTGATGGACTGGAGACTTGTAAATGTGTCCCTGTGATGGACTGAAGAGTTGTAAATGTGTCCCTGTGATGGACTGGAGACCTGTCCAGGTGTCCCTGTGATTGACTGGAGACTTGTCCACATGTCCCTGTGATGGACTGGAGACTTGTCCATGTGTCCTTGTGATGGACTGGAGACTTGTCCCTGTGTACCTGTGATGGACTGGAGACCTGTCCAGGTATCCCTGTGATGGACTGGAGACTTGTCCATGTGTCCTTGTGATGGACTGGAGACTTGTCCAGATGTCCCTGTGTCCCCCTTCAGTGTAGCCAGTCCAAAGTTGGACAGATTCTGGAAAAAGGAGCAATACCTGATCCTAATATGTCAGACACAAGTTTCCCTGTTTTTCCCAGCACGTCAAAATGGTGCTTTCCTCCTGACACAAGTAATATTGGAGAAAGCGCATTTAAAACATCAGGCCAAGCCACTTCTACCACATACTCAAAGGATAAACCAGACAGAAAAGATGAGCTTCTCAAACAGGAATCCTCAAAGCAGATTACATGTCTACAAAACTTCTGTTATGTTTGTGGTAAGCCACAAACTAAAATTTCACGCCATTTGCAAACACACCAGACGCATCCTGAAATTATCCAACTGTTTTCCCTTCACAAGGATTCTAAAGAGCGCAAAGTTTTATTAGAAAAATTGAGGAACAGGGGAATTCACAAGCATAACAATGCAGTTTTACAAGGTGGACAAGGGCCCTTGAAAGTGAAGAGAAAGACAAAAGCTAAGGCCGTAGATGGAACATTTATTCACTGTATCTACTGTGAAGGAATGTACGTTCAAAAGCAACTATGGAGACATGTCCGTAGATGCCCCTGTAAGCCAGAAAATATGGATATGGATAATCCACCTGGAAGAGCCAAAGTGCTGAGTTTGGCTTTGGCTAAAGAGTCTGCATTCTATCATGAAATCTGAAGTGGTGTTTGTAAGATCATTAAAAGTATGAAACCCGACGATGTTACCTCAGCTGTGAGAAATGACCTGTGTATTATTCAGTTTGCTCAGTCACTCCACAACAGACATGGACAAGACCCCTCAAAATACGACTACATGCGACAAAAGCTTCATGAAGTTGGCCGTTTGTTGATATGTCTGCGCACAAAATATGCAATACATAACCTAGAGGATGCTGTGAAACCTGCTAACTTCCAGAGAGTTGTGCAAGCAGTAAAGACTGTGTCAGGCTTTGATGAAGAAACACGTTCATACAAAAAAACAAGCCTTGCCATAAAACTGGGACATACACTGAACAAAATCTGTAACCTTGTTCATTGCCGAGCACTCATGGCAGAAGATGAACAACTGATGAAGTCGTCAGACGCATTCAAAAAACTGTGCTCATCAAAATGGTCAGAGATGGTGTCTCATAGTGCCCTTAGCACTTAAAATCATGCCAAATACAATAGGCCATTAACATTACCATTCACTGAAGATGTTAAGCTTCTGCATCAGCATCTGAATAAATCAGGAGAAAATGCCTTTAACACCTTGAAAGATGAAGCCAGCCCCCAGACTTATGCAGAACTTGCAAAAGTTACACTTGCATAGGTCATTGTGTTCAATCGTAGACGAGCAGGAGAGGTTTCAAAGATGCACCTACGAAGTTTTATGGAGCGTGACACCACCAAGCTCCATGATGATGTTGCCATGGGTTTGTCAACGGTTGAACAGAAGCTCTGCAGCCATTTCACTCGGGTTGAAATCATTGTGAAAAGAGGCCGAAAGGTTGCAGTTTTACTCGCACCAAATGTGGTGGATGCACTGACTTTATTGGCAAGTAAGAGAGAGACATGTGTTGTTTTACAAACAAACTTATTTCTATTTGCAAGACCTAAATCAATGAGTCACTACAGAGGACAGGACAGTCTGCGTGTTCATGCAAGCCAGTGTGGAGCATAGCACCCAGAGTTCCTCAGGTCAACACAACTACGGAAACATGTAGCCACGCTCTCACAAGTCTTGAACTTAAAAAACAATGAACTTGACCAGGTTGCAGACTTCTTGGGCCATGACATCCGTGTTCACAGGGAATTTTACAGATTACCAGCTCCCCCAACACAACTGGCAAAGATATCCAAGCTACAGGTTGAAAAAAATATGGAGGAACTTTTTTTTTAAATAAAGTATTTAAAAGTGTAACACAGATTTATACAATATTAATACATAATACAGAAAGGTACATACCCCAGATACTGGTAGCATACTGGTTATTTAACC
>JBBPBX010086611.1:0-14861 GCA_038048925.1 Garcialebias charrua
AAGGTGGACATCAGTCAGTAAAGACTCCATCTGTCTGCGTTCAGCAAGGCTGGATGTTTGATGGATGGATGGATGTATGGATGGATGTTTGATAGATGGATGTATGTATGGATGGATAAAGCATGGACCTCAGTCAGTAAAGAATCCATCTGTCTGGTTTCAAGAAGGCCGGATGTTTGATAGATGGATGGATAGATAGATGGATGGATGTTTGATAGATGAATGATGGATGGATGTTTGATGGATGGATGGATGGATGTTTGATGGATGGATGGATAAAGTGTGGACCTCAGTCAATAAAGAATCCATATGTCTGGGTTCAGGAAGGCAGGATGTTTGATGATGGATGGATGATGTTTGATGGATGGATGCATGGATGGATGGATGGATGTGTGGATGTTTGATGGATGGATGGATGGATGAATGGATGGATAAAGCATGGACCTCAGTCAGTAAAGAATCCATCTGTCTGGGTTCAGCAAGGCAGGATGTTTGATGGATGGATGGATGTTTGATGGATGGATAGATGTTTGATGGATGGATGGATGGATGTTTGATGGATGTTTGAGATGTTTGATGGATAGATGGATGGATGGATGTTTGATGCATGGATGTATGGATGGATGGATGTTTGATGGATGGATGGATGGATGGATAAAGTGTGGACCTCAGTCAGTAAATCCATCTGTCTGGGTTCAGGAAGGTAGGATGTTTGATGGATAGATGTATGGATGTTTGATGGATGGATGATGGATGTATGGATGTTTGATAGATGGATGTTTGATGGATGGATGGATGTTTGATAGATGGATGGATAAAGCGTGGACCTCAGTCAGTAAAGAATCCATATGTCTGGGTTAAGGAAGGCAGGATGTTTGATGGATGATGGATGTTTGATGGATAGATGTTTGATAGATGGATGGATGCATGGATGGTTGGATAAAGCGTGGACCTCAGTCAGTAAAGAATCCATCTGTCTGGGTTCAGCAAGGCAGGATGTTTGATGGATGGATGTTTGATGATGGATAGATGGATGTTTGATGGATGGATGGGTGGATGTATGGATAAAGCGTGGACCTCAGTCAGTAAAGAATCCATCTGTCTGGTTCAGGAAGGCAGGATGTTTGATGGATGGATGGATGTATGGATGTTTTATGGATGGATGGATGCATGGATGGATGGATAAAGCGTGGACCTCAGTCAGTAAAGAATCCATATGTCTGTTTTCAAGAAGGCAGGATGTTTGATGGATGGATGGATGATGTTTGATAGATGGATGCATGGATGGATGGATGGATGGATGGATGCATGGATGGATGGATAAAGCGTGGACCTCAGTCAGTAAAGAATCTATCCGTCTGGGTTCAGCAAGGCTGGATGTTTGATGGATGGATGGATGTTTGATAGATGGATGGATGGATGTATGTATGGATGGATAAAGCATGAACCTCAGTCAGTAAAGAATCCATCTGTCTGGGTTCAGGAAGACAGGATGTTTGATAGATGGATGGATAGATGGATGGATGTTTGATGGATGGATGATGGATGGATGTTTGATGGATGGATGTTTGATGGATGATGTGTGGATGTTTGGATGGATGTTTGATGGATGATGTGTGGATGTTTGATGGATGGATGGATAAAGCGTGGACATCAGTCAGTAAAGAATCCATCTGTCTGGGTTCAGTAAGGCAGGATGTTTGATGGATGGATAGATGGATGTTTGATGGATGGATGGATGGATGGATGTTTGATGGATGGATGGATGGATAAAGCGTGGACCTCAGTCAGTAAAGAATCCATCTGTCTAGGTTCAGGAAGCCAGGATGTTTGATGGATGGATGATGGATGGATGTTTGATGGATGGATGGATGGATGTTTGATGGATGGATGGATGGATGTTTGATAGATGGATGGATAAAGCGTGGACCTCAGTCAGTAAAGAATCCATATGTCTGGGTTAAGGAAGGCAGGATGTTTGATGGATGATGGATGTTTGATGGATAGATGTTTGATAGATGGATGGATGCATGGATGGTTGGATAAAGCGTGGACCTCAGTCAGTAAAGAATCCATCTGTCTGGGTTCAGCAAGGCAGGATGTTTGATGGATGGATGTTTGATGATGGATAGATGGATGTTTGATGGATGGATGGGTGGATGTATGGATAAAGCGTGGACCTCAGTCAGTAAAGAATCCATCTGTCTGGTTCAGGAAGGCAGGATGTTTGATGGATGGATGGATGTATGGATGTTTTATGGATGGATGGATGCATGGATGGATGGATAAAGCGTGGACCTCAGTCAGTAAAGAATCCATATGTCTGTTTTCAAGAAGGCAGGATGTTTGATGGATGGATGGATGATGTTTGATAGATGGATGCATGGATGGATGGATGGATGGATGGATGCATGGATGGATGGATAAAGCGTGGACCTCAGTCAGTAAAGAATCTATCCGTCTGGGTTCAGCAAGGCTGGATGTTTGATGGATGGATGGATGTTTGATAGATGGATGGATGGATGTATGTATGGATGGATAAAGCATGAACCTCAGTCAGTAAAGAATCCATCTGTCTGGGTTCAGGAAGACAGGATGTTTGATAGATGGATGGATAGATGGATGGATGTTTGATGGATGGATGATGGATGGATGTTTGATGGATGGATGTTTGATGGATGATGTGTGGATGTTTGGATGGATGTTTGATGGATGATGTGTGGATGTTTGATGGATGGATGGATAAAGCGTGGACATCAGTCAGTAAAGAATCCATCTGTCTGGGTTCAGTAAGGCAGGATGTTTGATGGATGGATAGATGGATGTTTGATGGATGGATGGATGGATGGATGTTTGATGGATGGATGGATGGATAAAGCGTGGACCTCAGTCAGTAAAGAATCCATCTGTCTAGGTTCAGGAAGCCAGGATGTTTGATGGATGGATGATGGATGGATGTTTGATGGATGGATGGATGGATGTTTGATGGATGGATGGATGGATGTTTGATAGATGGATGTATGTATGGATGGATAAAGCGTGGACCTCAGTCAGTAAAGAATCCATCTGTCTGGTTTCAAGAAGGCCGGATGTTTGATAGATGGATGGATAGATAGATGGATGGATGTTTGATGGATGAATGATGGATGGATGTTTGATGGATGGATGGATGGATGGATGGATGTTTGATGGATGGATGGATAAAGTGTGGACCTCAGTCAGTAAAGAATCCATATGTCTGGGTTCAGGAAGGCAGGATGTTTGATGATGGATGGATGATGTTTGATGGATGGATGGATGGATGGATGTGTGGATGTTTGATGGATGGATGGATGTATGGATGGATAAAGCGTGGACCTCAGTCAGTAAATAATCCATCTGTCTGGGTTCAGTAAGGCAGGATGTTTGATGGATGGATGGATGTTTGATGGATGGATATATGTTTGATGGATGGATGGATGTTTGATGGATGGATGGATGGATGTTTGATGGATGGATGGATGTTTGATAGATGGATGGATGGATAAAGCTTGGACCTCAGTCAGTAAAGAATCCATATGTCTGGGTTTAGGAAGGTAGGATGTTTGATGGATGATGGATGGATGGATGTTTGATGGATGGATGTTTGATGGATGGATGAATGCATGGATGGATGGATAAAGCGTGGACCTCAGTCAGTAAAGAATCCATATGTCTGGGTTCAGGAAGGCAGGATGTTTGATGATGGATGGATGATGTTTGATGGATGGATGGATGGATGGATGTGTGGATGTTTGATGGATGGATGGATGTATGGATGGATAAAGCGTGGACCTCAGTCAGTAAATAATCCATCTGTCTGGGTTCAGTAAGGCAGGATGTTTGATGGATGGATGGATGTTTGATGGATGGATATATGTTTGATGGATGGATGGATGTTTGATGGATGGATGGATGGATGTTTGATGGATGGATGGATGTTTGATAGATGGATGGATGGATAAAGCTTGGACCTCAGTCAGTAAAGAATCCATATGTCTGGGTTTAGGAAGGTAGGATGTTTGATGGATGATGGATGGATGGATGTTTGATGGATGGATGTTTGATGGATGGATGAATGCATGGATGGATGGATAAAGCGTGGACCTCAGTCAGTAAAGAATCCATATGTCTGGGTTCAGGAAGGCAGGATGTTTGATGATGGATGGATGATGTTTGATGGATGGATGGATGGATGGATGTGTGGATGTTTGATGGATGGATGGATGTATGGATGGATAAAGCGTGGACCTCAGTCAGTAAATAATCCATCTGTCTGGGTTCAGTAAGGCAGGATGTTTGATGGATGGATGGATGTTTGATGGATGGATATATGTTTGATGGATGGATGGATGTTTGATGGATGGATGGATGGATGTTTGATGGATGGATGGATGTTTGATAGATGGATGGATGGATAAAGCTTGGACCTCAGTCAGTAAAGAATCCATATGTCTGGGTTTAGGAAGGTAGGATGTTTGATGGATGATGGATGGATGGATGTTTGATGGATGGATGTTTGATGGATGGATGAATGCATGGATGGATGGATAAAGCGTGGACCTCAGTCAGTAAAGAATCCATCTGTCTGTTTTCAGGAAGGCGGGATGTTTGACTCACCAAATACCAAATGACCTCTTGGACTAGCTGAAAACCTGTACATGTAAAAATATGAAAAAGTTAAAAAACAATTCTCAAGTTTATACAATACACTTATACAGTATTCTGTATTATTCAGTATTCAGTATTCCAACAACAGTATTCTTATACCTACATAAAACTGCAGTCAACGTGATGACGTAACGAGGCTGCAACGTGATGACGTGATGACGTAACGACGCAGTTCGTCCGTCTGCTCACTGCTCAGAGGTAAAAAAAAAAAAAGAGCAGATTTACCACAAAAATGACGTTGGAAACATTAAAACCCCTCTACCCTATTAACGCATGTTAAATTACAGCGTTAGTCACGCTGTTATTGTGACGTGACACGTTCACGGTAGTGACGCTAACGCGACGTGCGTTTAATTTTGTCTTCGTCGCGTTAAGACTCTAAATAACCACTAAAAACATCCACAAGTGATGCATATATAGTATCGCTGATTTATATAAATGTCTATAAAAGTTTTCAACAGCGTTGAAAGGTTGTCACGCTTCTGAAGTGAAGTTACGTTACATGCTAACGCTAGCCGCAGCTAGTTTGAGCTGCGTCTTTCTTCACGCACTCAAAACTCATGCACAGATACTTCCTAATTTATCTAAATGTTGATAAAGTTTTCTACAGTCTTCACAGTTTGTGACGCTGCGGTTAAAGTCACGTTACTACTGGATTAGGTTAACATTTCCTTGAGATGATGTCATCAAAAGCAACAAAAAAATTTTTTTAATTCTTACCTGAATGAAGTCAATACACTCTGACACTCTGTCCACCTACCGCTGCAAAATTTTATTTAAATCGCTCTCCAAAAATAATCTCCGCTCACCTACATGCACTCAACACACGACGCCATAACTCTGCACGTGTAAGCTCAAGGGGCTTTAACTTTTAAAAACTCGGTCACCTGAGGCCCCGCCCTGAGCCCCCGCCCACTACAGGGTCTCCACATCACGAGAGGAGGGGCGGCGTTGGAGTTTCGCGCGGTCTCCACATCACGAGAGGAGGGGCGTTGCAGTTTGGCGCCATGTGTGTCAGTGAGCCACACACACGGCTGCAATAAATGCAACCGATACACAAAAACATACACACCACACACAAATACCCTGGGAGGTGCGTAGCCAGCCAATTTTATAAATGTAAATAACTTTTTATTAAAACAATTTTAAGTGTTAAAGCACACTCCAACTCATCCAGGCAGCCTATTAGCCACAAGTTACGCTGATATTGATGAGAAAAAACAATGTTTACATATTAATATATTTGGATACAATCTGTGTTTTATCCAGACATTGGCAAAGGCTGGCTAATACCAAATGTCCCGATAATGTCGGTACGTAGTCTGGCGCATAGGCGGGCCAATACGCTTGCACCAACACACACACACACACACACACACGTGCACACACACACAATGATTCAGACACTTATCTCTGGGATTGCATCAGAGTTGTACCATGCTAGCATGCTATCACACTTTCCTGAGGCTTTTAGTTCTCTCGTGGACAGATCTGATAGTTTTATATTGATTTGTCTGTGTGAAACTAGCTCTTGCATTCATTTGGGAATGATCAACCTTGAAAATGAAGTTATCTTTGCTTAGTAGTTCGATGTTTAATCTTTGAGTCTGTAGCTCATCCTCAGCTCTCCTTTTCCCCTCCTCTGACTTGAGGCTTACTTTTTACTCTTTAGCACTTTTATCCTTCTGTGTTCACTGTTACCATTTCTAATCTGTTAACCCTAGGGGAGGTAGCATCCATACCCATTCCAGTCATGCCTCCATGGCTTTCTGTTTTGCTTTCATCCAGCTTGAGGGAAAAATGGCTTTCTAATGTCACTGAAACCTCAAAGGTCCAATTCAGCATTTAGTATAACTCTGGGTTTTGTTAATGCAGCACATCTGATATTTTATGAGGCGAGAATCTACTAAACACTTCTCTTTGTTGTCTGTTTTAGTTAAACACTTCCTCACCCTGCTGTTGCAGCTAGTTTGTATAAAACAGATGTGCACTTGAAGATAAAAGGGCAAGAACTAGTCACCTTCATGCAGCGCATTCTCCGAGGGAAACAACTGAGGAAAAAAGAGCGAGGAGATAAGAAGGTGGAGGAGGCAGGGAGGGAACGAGACAAGATGGTTAGAGCTGCTGAACGAAAAGCAAAAGCACGACAAAAAGACGCGTTTCAGAAAAGATTTGAAGAACTACTAATGAGGTAGGGGTTAAATCGGATGGCTCTGCAAAGGAGCCAGATTTGAATATTCAGAGCGGGGGATGTTTGAGGAGAAAATAAGCAAAAATGTGACTTTCAGAAAGTCACGTACACTCTCACCCAGTCTTGAAAACGTATTTTCTGGGAAGCAGACTCAAAAATTCCATTGATGGAGGTGAGAAATTGTCCTCATTTTAGAAATGATTGCTTTTTGAAACTCAATCCAGAGTCATTTACTCTGGCTGGAGTTGTTAGATGGAGAAATTGTTTCATTTGGTTCTCATGTTGTTTTATATTGAAAGGAATGGAAAGAGTATTTGACAAAATATACCAAACATTGAAAAGTGTCCCAAGAAGCAAGATTTTTGCCAAAGGTGACACTTGTTTTTTATCAAAATAAAAAGGAAAAAAACAATAGTCTGCTGTTAAATCATAAACTTGACCTCCATTTAGTGTGAGGAAAATATAATACAACCTAATTGGGTAGTATTGAGTTGTACTGAAAGGCTACCTTTCGTGCCAGATTTTAAAAAATCCAAAATCATCTTATGATTTATATGGTCAAACATTGTAAATGTCATAATGCATGACATCAAAATGTGTTAGAGCTCAGAGAATGTGTTGAGGATGACTCAGCTACAACAATTAACGACTTTGCAAATTATAATAACTATTTGCAGCATAGTGGCACAGTTGATAGAGCTGCACGAGTGGGTTTTCTCCGGGTACTGTATGGTTTCCTCCCACAGACCAAAAACATGCATGTTAGTGTGATTGGTAACTCTAAATTGTCCCTAGGTGTGAGTGAGAGAGCAAATGGTCGTTTGTCTCATTTGTCTCATTTGTCTCATTGTGTCCGTGTAATGGACTTGTGGCCTGTCCAGGGGGTCACCCACCTCTCACACAGTCATGGCACCAGTGACCACCCAGAACCCGAAAAGGAAGAAGCGGGTAAAAAATACTGGATGGATGAATGGATGGATTGATAATCATTTTGTTGTTAGCCCAATCCTTACTTTCTGAGTTCCATCCAAGTCCATCCAATGGTTCATGAGATATTTTGCTAACGACAGACGAATGAACCCACACGCACACATACACACACAAAGACATGGATAAAAACATTATCAAGACTTTTCCTTCAGCAGGGGAAGACAACAATCACCCATTGGTGAGCTGAACAAGTGGTTTCTTTGTGGAACTGGCTGTTTTAGGATAACATGAACTGTTTACAAAGAGAGAAAAATCAGAGTCAACTGCAAAATGATACATAAAATCAACTTATAATGAGACCAACAGGAGACATAAATGTCCGATGTGGGTTTGATAATATTTTCTTCTGATGCTTTTGTTTAAGGCAAACAGATGCTGTATTTAGTCTCCAAACCCTCATTCTGCAGCCGGTGTTGTGTTGACTGTTTCTCCGTTTAGCTTTACCTCTTCCACTTTGTACTGGAAACACAGCTCAGCTCAACACCTGCTGCACACAGACTCTAATGTTCTTGCAAATTCATGCATACAGTTACCTCTAGTGATGGAAGAGATTTCCCTGACCTCTATTCTCTTTTCACACCTGGCCCTCATCAACTCAGCAATGCGCTGTGCGACACACTTAGGAGAGTTACATTTCTACAGAACTGCTTCTATGGTTAGATTATATTTAGCAACACATTTGATCTCCAGGATTAGTAAAAAAAAAAAAATCATATGTCCAGGATGCACTTATTGTATTATTGAGGAGGGTTAGTAAAAGATGGCACGAGATGATTGTATTAAGAAGGTGTAGACATGTTTGGATCTTGAAGTTAACGTTATAAAACATTTTAGGATTTTTTCATGACGTGGTTATAAAGCAAAAGCTGTAAATTTATTGTGGGCACTGGACTTGTCTAAGCTTCTGATTCCCCTTGAATGTAGTGATCTTGTTTGTCACTGACCACATCCCTTATGCTCTGCGGGTTCTTGCATTGTTTTCCTGCATACTTCCTTCACTTTCATCTCTCTCTGCACACTCCTCAAAAACTCCCCGTCCTCCTTCCTGAAGACTCTCTCTGTGCAGCAACTCCTTCAGGGCTTGTTATTGTGAAAACACTTCTCACGGCTCCTGCAGGAGGGTCCTTCCCATACAGAAGTTGATGCAGTTTATTACTCTCTCAGTCATGGCATCGATATAGTCACAGTGTGGGTCATGGAGTGCATCCCAGCCTGTGGCACTGAACAAACCCTGGTGTTTCCTCAACTTCCCCACTCCAATTTCTCTGTTTTCTTTTTCCTCCCAGTTAGAAGTAAGAAGTGCCAAATTGTGTGTGTTTAGTAAATCGGTGCAGAAGAGTTGCAAGTGTCACTAACATTTGCATATACCGTATTTTTCGCTGTATTAGTCGCAGATTTTTGCATGATTTGCATGCCTTGCGACTTATACGCCAAAGCGAGATATTTATGGATTTTTTCTCCCATATTTATAAACCAATTTTTGGCTGAGATTTGACCGTTTTCATTCATTGTCTGAAAATATTGAACATTACTATTTTCAGCCGCTAGATGGCACTTGAGTAGAATGGCATGCCGTTGTGTCATGTAAAAGGTAAAAGTGGCTATTAAAGACACAATTGGCTTGCCATAGCCTGCCACCTTTGTCCAGCTCTCCTGGAGCAACCGTCAAATCAGCTTCATTTCGCTGCACCGCCCCAGCGAAATGAAGCTGATTCTTGACGATTGAATTGCATTTATTAAGTAAAAGTTCAACTGAGACACAGCTTTGCTATAATGTTGAGCAAACAAATAATTGTTTTAGGTGTTTATCTTGTTAAATTTTGAAGAAATGCACAGCGACTCATCCTGTTCATGAGCTTACTTCCGCGTATCGGCTTTTTAAATGCAGCTGATTTGACCATCAAAGTGCATTTATTAAAGGGGACCTAATGTGCAAAATTCACTTTTTAATGTTTTTTTTAACTCAACTTTGGGTATGTACTTCTTAAAAAAACAGTCCTAGGTCCAAAAAAATGCACCCAGTGGTATATTTACTCTAAGTATATTTATTTTTCAGGGATATTAATGTCTCGTTTTCAAATCCTGGCGCTTGTGATGTCACAAGCCGTAGGACAACCCACCCCAACCTGAGTCCAGCCCCTCACCTAGCAACCCCTGGTGAGGCTCCACCCACTTCAGTATAAAAGACGTCACGGTTGCCGAGCAGTTTAGGAGCTGACCCGGCGGTCATTTCTTTAATTTAAGCGGGGGGCTAGGGGCTTCGCCCTGCTCCACCCGCGCAGCACGAAGCACATCTCGAGTAAAAACAGAATGTTTTATTACCTTGTTTGAACTCTGTCTCGTTGAAACTGCTGAGATGTTATGAACCTGCCAGTCAGTTGGCAGCTGACCCGGCAGTTATATATATTTTTCTTTGAGCAGGGCACGCAGCAGGGGCACGCAGCGAGGCCGCGCAACACGAAGCACATCTTGCATGTGCATGAAATGCTAACGTAAACCCTTTGGAGGGCAGAGTTAATGTAAACAGATGTTTGAAGGGCGTGGCCTTCAGAGCTCATTATCATAAACAGCTCGTTCTGAACGGAAGTCAGAGCAGGCAGAACTAGAAAGGGGACCTTTTATTATCTAAGAATTATTTTGTGTATTAAATTGAATGAACATGGTCTGGATAGCCCACAGACATACCATAAAATTTTTAGGACCTATAATTGGTCCCCTTTAAGTAAAAGTTAGACAGACACAGCTTTGCTATAATTTTGTGCAAACAAATACTGTAATTGTTTGAAGTGTTAATCTAGTTAAATTCTTGTTAAAATCCTCCTGTGCACAATCCTGCGACCTCCATTTAGCAGCTACTCGATCTTTTGGCCTAACACCGGCCCACATTTCCGGGTTGTCAGAGGAGACACATAACAAACATGACTGGTCAGTGGTGATGCATAATAGATGCGACGTATACAGCGAAGCAACATATTTATGGATTTTTCCACTTCATTAGACATATTTAGACTGATGCAACTTATAGGGCAATGCGACGTGTACGGTGGAAAATACGGTAACGTTAGTTACTTGTTAAACATGGATTGGTTACTCATTAAACATGAAAATATGCATGTAAATGTGTTTCTTGTTTCATTTTGGCAGTTCTTTTCAAACCATTTAGCTCACAGTTTCCATCCAACAAGGCAGCATAAGTTTGTATGACACACTGAGCCATGGCAACAACTACAGAGCAGCCAGGTTGGTCCAAAGTGCAGACGTTCCTGATTCCAATTCTGCAACGTGCTCAACCACAACAAAAGTCGTTCAATAATTAATATCCACTAGGAATCAGTTTTTTTAATTGACTGCATTAAAATGAATGAGGTCTGATACATAAAATAAATTACTCTGGTAGGTGTCTATTTATAGAATCACCACAATAATTTATTGCCATTAATGATGCAAGTAAATTATTTATGAACTGGCGCTGTTGTGCACCACATTCGGAGCAACTCTTAGAACTCTCCACAGAATGAGCTTTGTCAAGAACAACAAGCACCACTGAGAGGAGCCTATAAATAACAACTTATTATGTTGTACTTAATGCAAGCATTGATTAAAGAGATCTTAAGACGGGCTTCAAAGAGTGACAAGAACATCAGGTTGTCTGATGTGAACAGCCCTGTTGAGCCAAACAAACAGATGGGGTGCACTAATAAACTTCTGCGATGTCACGCTTTTTTGAACAGTGCTTTAGAATGATTTATAAATGATAAACAAGGCAAGTCATTAGGACAAGTAATTAAAATCTTAGGTATTAATTAGGTGGCTGCTAACAATGCAAATGTGGAATACAAACAAGATTTGGTAACAAATGTAAATTAAAAACCAGGAGCTTCAAAAGACAAAGTTTTGTCACATTTAAGGCGACGTGTGTACTTGTATACAGCGAAATAAAGTATATAATGATGTGCATCAAGAGGCATAACAACTTAAACTCTGATCCACTCAAGTTATCATTACTCACAATTTTTGGAAATTTTTTATGACAGATTTACACGCTAAAGTTTAAGACATCTCAAAATCAGCTGGTGCAATATTTGCTTTAAAAGTGGGACAAATGTTAGATATCTACAGATGTCATGCTCGGAGTAAATGTCGTCAAGGACTTTCATTCAAAGTATAGAGCAGGACATCTGTAAATATCGCAGATGTAATTTTCAAAGTTTGACTAAAACGACTGTCACTTTTAAACATCAGATGAGCTTCATTTAAAACTCCGGCAGGAAAGAAGGCGGTCACATTCCTTCATGGACTGCCAGGTCTCGAACAGTGTGACTGCTCATTCACACTATTGTACGGTGGCCCCAAGGTGTAAATGAACAACATAAAAAAAAACAGAATTACATTTGGAAAAACACAAAAAAAACACAACAACATTTGAAAAAAAAAAACGAATTACATTTGAAAAAATGAAATTACACCGTATTGTGACCCATTTTTCTTCCGTACATTTTTGGTTCAATTCTCATCCCGCAGTTTTCAAGATATTTCAACAAGGCATATCAAAACGTTCAGCTTGTTCAGGAGAAGGATGCTATGACTTTTGGTCTTGGTGCAACGTTTGCTTTTTGAAATATTTAGCCTTTTCTGCCTGTTTTTTTCTCATAGAAAATTTCTTGAGCTCATTTTACACCCTTCACATCTTTACATCTGTTTACAACCTTTTACTGCTCCATTCACATTTTGTACTGGCTCAGCTTCTTTCAGATTCCTTAGGCAAATTTGAAAAAAATTCCCGCTACGTTCAGCTAACTTCAGCTGTGTTTTCAGCTGTTTTGTTGTTGTCAGCGCTGGACTGGCAATCGGGCGTACCGGGCATTTGCCCGGTGGGCCGGCCAGCCCGTCGGTGATTTTTGGGCCGGTCCTGTCACTCATGAACCAAAAAAATAAATTATAGCTATTTTTTTGTGAATCGCGACGGCCGATTGGTTGATTTTCTTGAACGACATCGATTTAATCCAATGAGATCTCTCAGCACTCTTTGGCGGGCGGGGCGGCCCGACCAGATCAGCCCCTCCCCTTTAGACCAATCAATCAGCCATACACAGAGAGGAGAAGACAACACAGCATGGAGAGCAGCGAAAAGGAGGCGCCGAAAAAAATAGGATTAAAAAGAGACGAGCCCTTCAGGCAGATGCTACAAAATGTATAAAAATAACTCAGATGTTTGCTGGTGGTGTTGGCTGTGGAGCGGCTGCGGCCACCTCGGCAGCAGCAGCCACAGGTGGTCCCGACAGCGGGGGTCTGCCGGTGGATGATGAGGCCGCGGCAGCCGCAGATGCGAGCGTGGGAACTCACACGGTCCCGCACGGTCCCATGCCCGCGTATGATGGACCCTGGCCGGCCCGCCCTGTGGCCCGTGCTCCGAGCAGTAGCGGAACCAATGCTCATGGCACATACCGATACCAGCCTTGTTTACGTATCGATCCAACCCATGATGCACGTTGGCTTCAAACTATGGGATGGATTTCCTGAACGGAGGCGTGTCTCATGAACCCAGAGTAACAAGACCCGCCTCACATTCAGGAAATCCAGTTCATAGTTTGCAGGCAGCTACAAGCGTGAGGGGCTGACTGAGTACTCTGTTGGGTTTGTTTTGGCATCGTTTTGAAAGAGCGGGTCGTTTGTTTATGGATTGTTTTCATGGAGCTGGTCACGTTATGGATTGTTTACATGGAGCTGGTCACGTTATGGATTGTTTACATGGAGCTGGTCACGTTATGGATTGTTTACATGCTGGACGCTTGTTTCTGTCGCAAGATCGGACAACACTGGTGAGTACTGTAGCATCTTAGCTAGCAGCTAGCCGACTTTTCATCGTAACATGTGCGTTGTGTGGAAATATTACACTCAACACCGCAAGACAACAACGTTCAATGTTTGCAGAGCTATATGAACACATCTGCGTCACATTAAACCGTGGTCAAGTTAGTTTTACGCCGGCCGGACATTCCATCGTGCTCAGGGCTTCAGCCAGCGGTGTGTTTTTCTTTTTCATCCCGGGATGGGCGCTCGATTACGGCAGCTGTTTCAGCTTCCGCCTGGAGCTCCGTGGCTTTGCATCATATCATAATACAGCTACAATATAAAGCATGTAAAACACTAAAAACAGGAACATGTCTGTGTTGGTTTATGCCAAGAACTTAGCAGATGTAAAGCTATTTAATATTTTATTTAATTTATTTATTCATTCATTTACAAGAGACAAAATAAAACATTCATCAAAAATAAAACATTGAATGAAAAGAGTGCAGAAAGAAGAAAAAAATCTTATATCACCCCATTATTTAAAAGAATATATAAAATAACTTTAAATAACTTTAAACAAACAATCACTTAACTCCATATCTGTAAAATTAACTGAATTATAACCATTTTTGAGTTTGGCTTATTTCAATTGCCTGCTGCAGCCATCTTCAATTCAAATATATCCAAAAGTTAATCAGCAGTAAAGAAACATCTGTTTATTATTTCTTGAAAGATTTTTCAAAATCTGTCCAGAGGGTCATGAGATATTTTGCTAACAGACCAACACCATGGATGTACTTTAAAAGTCAACCAGTCGTAGAGAGCCATTCAGTGATTATTTCTTGAAAGTTTAATCAAAATCTGTTCAGTTGTTCATAAGATATTTTGCTAACAGACAGATGCAGAATACAAACATAATTTGATGATTTCTGGCAAACCGATCAACAAATGAGTCACTCATTTGTTGATCGGTTTGCCAGAAATCATGATGCCAGAAATCATGAAATTCTACGATTTTGTATTAATCAAAATCGCAGAATACAGTTGCTGTATATAATTTGTATGTATATACAAATATATACATACAAATTATATAATTTATATATATGTATATAATTTTGGACTGAGAAACTGAACCAAGACTTCATCTAACAGTTAAGTAAGATTTCGAATCTGTCTTTGTTGAAGTTCATCTCGG
>JBBPBX010086613.1:3843-14860 GCA_038048925.1 Garcialebias charrua
ATTGGGCTGGGCACCACCCAGCTCTACCATTGTACCTGGTCGTGGATAAAATTGCTGACAAGCCCAAAACAAAAAACTACCTCTGTTTTTCCACACAGTGTCACTCCTACCCACTTGAATATATTGCACCAAAAACATTAAGGTTTACTTACATTCCTTGTTCAATTCCAGTCCAGGTCTCAAAAATTACAAATGTTCAATATTCAAATTCTTCAATGTCGGGGGACATTGGTGTACTGTTGATTAATTACCTCCAAATAAGTCCAACAAATATAACTTGTTGGTTTTTCATTTGCAGATGTTGCTGTAAGACGAGCAAGATGCCTTCAAAACATCTCGGCAGAAGAGAAGTGTACACCTCGCTGGCCTGGGAGGTAAGAATAGTTTCATCTTTCATTTCCTGCTGATGAATCGTTTCATTTCTTCTGAGAAGTTTTACTGTACTGTTTTGTAACCAGAAAGAGTTCAGCGGCTCATCAGAATGAACTCCGTTTTAGTTTTCCTGAAAACAATCCTCACACAGAGGCACCTTTTTGGGGTTACAAAGGCTCATTTTGTCAGAATAGTTTGATGTGGGCATGAGTTTGTACCACATCAAAATATTTAATTAAAAACAGAACGAGATAAGTAGGTTGACTGACTTTTGAGGTCACCTTGGTTCAAGATAGCCACCACGGCAAAGCAACAACACAAAAATGTCTAAAACGCTGTTAGTTTTCACATAATGAGCTAAAATATGGCGTGGCAATAACTGAGACTGATCAACAACTTATATTCTGCTAACTGATCACAAGATCTGAAAAGAAGAAGCTGACATGTTGCTTAATGACATAAAATATATATTGTTAGCAAAGAATAGAGTCCTAACATTTATTAAACATTACTTCTGTATTTACAAAAAAACAAAACAAAAAAAAACATGAAAATTGTGCTTTGACGAACTCTTCGATAAAACTAAAATGTTTTATCAACGCAAAAGAGGAACAAGGGGGCAGCTATCGCTCTCACTTTGAGTTTACTCTTTGTTACATGCATGCTGTGAGTGACAAGCGTCCAGAGCGTCATAAAAACATCAGCGGACGTGTTAGAGTTATTTATTTATTGTCTCCGCAGCAGAGGGGCGCGACAGTTCAAGCATGGCTCCCAAAACAACAAGACAGTCATATTTGTTCATAACTCTATTATTAGTAAGTCTGAGAGATATGAGCAAACATCTGCCCGGATGCACCCTGTCAAAATGAGAGTCTGTTGTAAATGAGTCCTCGAGGCTCAGTGGGATTAACCAGTATAAATAAAGGTTGAATGGAAAAAAAAAGACAGTTCCCAGATCTTGTTTCGGCATGATCTGGCTCAAGTGCTGCTCCAGAGCGCACGCAGCCTGTTTGAGTCACTCTCTCTTTTGTTGCTCACTCTTTATTTAACTGGTGATGATTAAGCAAAAATTAATAGATAAATAGAAGACACTGGATCTCTGATTGACAGCAAACATTGGGGTTTATTGAAAAAACTTTCAAAAAACTTTCAATTTTGGTCATTTGAACAGCATTTGCCGTATTTTACGGACTATAAGTCACACCTTTTTGCCTAATTTGCATGCCCTGCAACTTATAGAGAGGTTAGACTTGTTTATGGATTTTTTCCCATATTTTTAGACCAATATATGTTCCCACCCTCATCTATGGTCATGAGCTTTGGGTTGTGACCGAAAGAACGAGATCTCGGATACAAGCGGCTGAAATGAGTTTTCTCCGCAGGGTGTCTGGACTCTCCCTTAGAGATAGGGTGAGAAGCTCAGTCATCCGGGAGGGACTCGGAGTAGAGCCGCTGCTTCTCCACATCGAGAGGAGCCAGTTGAGGTGGCTCGGGCATCTGGTTAGGATGCCTCCTGGACGCCTCCCTGGTGAGGTGTTCCGGGCATGTCCCACCGGGAGGAGACCCAGAGGAAGACCCAGGACACGCTGGAGGGACTATGTTTCTCGGCTGGCCTGGGAACGCCTTGGGATTCCCCCAGAGGAGCTGCTCCAAGTGGCTGGGGAGAGGGAAGTCTGGGCCTCCCTACTTAGGCTGCTACCCCCGCGACCCGACCCCGGATAAGCGGACAAAAATGGATGGATGGATTTTTAGACCAATTTTTGGCTCAGATATTACAGTTTTTCCATTTTGGCAAAAATGGTGCAGTACCACTTTCGGCCGCTAGGGGTGTAGTACCACCTTTGTCCGCTAGGGTACACCAACCGTTCCCACCTCATGTGTCCGACGAGAGCCTCCTCTGGACGGACTCAGTCTGTCGCAGCCCGGCCTCCTGCTCTGGAGGTATGAACTAGCTACTTCGCTGTTAGCTCAGTGTTTGTTAGCAAAATAGGTCAAGAACCACAGGACAGATTTTGATCAAACTTACAGAACGTAATCACTAGATGGATATTTACAACTGATTAGCTTTATGAGATGTTTGAGATAAAATTAGATGTTTTATAGACGTAAATGTGTTGCGGTTAGCTTCGTTGATTTTTCCTTGTACGTTTGAGCAAATAGTTCATAAACCACACAGCAGATTTTTTTTCAAACTTACAGAAAGTAATCACTAGATGTACATTTACAAACTGTTAGCTGTGGAGTGGACTTCAGTCTACTTAAACCGGTTCAAAAAGCTCCTACACCAACTAGCATTAAAATAGAACTTTTCAATGTACAATCACTATCCAATAAATCATGTCTAATTCATGATCACATTCTGGAGAAAAACTTGGACTTCATGTGCCTCACAGAAACTTGGCATCAACCAGACGTGTTCAGTTCTCTGAATGAAGCTTGTCCCTCTGGATACAGTTATCTGCAGAGAGCCCGCTGCACTGGCCGCGGTGGTGGTCTGGCTGTAATCTACCGCAGTAATTTAAAATTGTCACATCTGTCTTCTCATAATTTTTCTTCTTTTGAATGTTTGGCCTTCAACTTCAAAGCCCCACTCCTGATGAACGTTATATTGATTTATAGACCTCCCAAACCGCATGTTTCATTTAACTCAGAAATGCATGACCTCCTCACTTTTTTCTGCACCTCCCCTGTAAAAACTATTTTTCTTGGCGATCTAAATATCCACATGGACAATTCCTCTTCCCCTCTGGCTACAGATTTTAAGTCTCTTTTGGAATCTCTCAACCTCACCCAACATGTGGACGCCCCTACGCACAACAGGGGGCATACTCTGGATTTGGTGATTACAGACACTGTACTCATCAATAACTTGTCTGTATATGACCTGGGTGTCTCAGACCACAGGGTCATCTCCCTGGAAGTGCCTTCAACTTCGCCTGCTTCTAACCCAAAACGACCTATCCAGTTCCGTGACTATAAAAACATTTCCCCTGATGTTTTGTCTGCTGATCTTCACGCCCTGACCGCTGTCAATCACTCATCTGCAGATGACTCTGTGGATTACTACAACCAATCTCTCCAGGAGCTTCTGGACCTACATGCTCCCTTGAAGTCAAGACTGGTGTCTTTCTCCCGTTCAGCCCCCTGGTACACTGATGAGCTGCGCAGGATGAAGGCAACTGGCCGTGCTATTGAGAGACGTGTAAAATCATCTGGTCTCTCGGTACATAAGCAAGCGTACAAAGAACATCAGAAAGCGTACGCCTATTCTCTTAAAGAAGCACGCTCCAAATATTATTCCAACATCATCAACACCTGCCCTGGAAACTCTAAACAGCTCTTCTCCACAATAACTCATCTGCTTAATCCCATTAAACAAACTCATGAGGACTCTGTTCAAAAATGCAACCTGTTCCTCTCATCATTTAAAAACAAAGTTGACACTATCAGATCTCAGCTCCACAACCTCCCTGATCTTAGTGTACCATCTACCCGTCTGCTTTCTGGGACCCTGAGCAGCTTTGATGAAGTCGTTCAGAGTGAGGTAGAGACCATCCTCAAGAAAATGAAGCCTTCATCCTGCGCCCTGGATCCCTTCCCCTCGTCTCTCATAAAATCCAATCACTCTGCAATAAGCCCATTAATCACACAAATAATAAACAAGTCTCTACAATCTGGTCATGTTCCATTGCCTCTAAAAACTGCCATCATTAGGCCTCTTCTGAAAAAATCTAATTTGGATCCCGACATTTTTTCTAATTACCGCCCAATTTCCCACCTCCCATTTCTGTCCAAAGTGCTGGAGAAAGCAGTTGCTGCTCAGCTGCAGGACCACCTACAGCAACACTCTCTGTATGAGAAATTCCAGTCTGGATTCAGAGCAGCTCACAGTACTGAGACTGCACTGCTGAGAGTAACAAATGATGTCCTCATGGCTGCTGACACTGGTTCTCCCTCCATCCTTGTCCTCCTTGACCTCACTGCAGCCTTCGACACTGTGGACCATAGTATCCTCCTCCACCGTCTTCATGTGGAGGTCGGTCTCTGTGACACTGTCCTGGACTGGTTCAATTCTTTCCTCTCCAATAGGCTGGAATGTGTTAGCCTTGGCAATGCCACTTCCCAGACAGTCGGTGTCTCCTGTGGTGTCCCTCAGGGGTCAGTTCTGGGGCCCCTGCTGTTTTCCCTCTACATGCTGCCTTTAGGTCAAATTATCAATCAGTTCAACATTTCTTTTCACTGCTATGCCGACGACACACAGCTTTACATCAGGACTGGAACATCATCATCATCCCTATCTCCGTCTTCACTCACTGTTCTCTCTGCCTGCCTGGAGGAAATAAAGGCATGGATGAATCAGAACTTTCTTCAATTAAACTGCTCGAAGACTGAGGCCATATTGATTGGCACCCCTCACCAGATACAAACATCAACTTTAACAACAATCTCCTTCTCTGGTCAAGACATCCCCCTCTCCACCTCTGTTACAAATCTTGGAATAAAAATGGACTCCAATCTTACATTTGAAAATCACATTAAGCTTCTGTTTAAAACTTGCTTCTTCCATCTTCGAAACATCTCCAGACTTCGCCCATCCCTAACTTTTTCCGATGCTGAGAAGCTCGTCCATGCTTTTGTCTCCTCCAGGCTCGACTACTGCAACTCCCTGTTTATTGGAATCCCTGGCAAAAACCTTCAGAAACTTCAATACATTCAAAACAGTGCAGCAAGGATTCTGTTGAGAGTTCGTAAATTTGAACATATTACACCCATTCTCCATAACCTCCATTGGCTTCCTGTCACCTACAGAATTCAGTACAAAACTGCTCTCATTACCCATCAATGCTTGCACGGCACTTCACCTGACTATCTAAAGGACATTCTTGCACCATATTCATCCACCCGGTCTCTACGATCACAGAACAGTAATTTCCTTCATATTCCTCGGACCAAATTGAGGACCATGGGAGACCGAGCATTCTGTGTGGCTGCCCCCCGCCTGTGGAACTCCCTCCCTGACGACCTGAGAGCTCCACAGTCACTGGTTGACTTTAAAAGCAGCATAAAGACTTTTCTTTTTAAGCAAGCCTATTCTGCCTCCACATGATTTTATCTTTGATCTTAGCTGATATCATTATTGATTTTACTTGATTTTATCACTTGCTTTATTTTATTTATTTTTTAAGCAAGCCTAATCTGCATCCACATGATTTTATCTTTGATCTTAGTCGATATTATTATTGATTTTATTTGATTTTATCACTTGTTTTATTTTGATCTTTGCTTTGTTACACTTTGTAGCACTTTGAGATTTTTATTAATGAAAAGTGCATTATAAATTGAATTCATTATTGTTATTATTATTATTATTACCGTATTCGTCGGCGTATAAGTCGCACCGGAGTATAAGTCGCACCAACCTAATTATGCCCAATTAAATGGAAAAATCAACGTATAAGTCGCACCGGCCTATAGGTCGCACCTCACGTGAACTGGTGTTTTGCCCAAAATGGACTGGCTGCCAAATTGTTTGGAAGGACTTTTGACAAGATTATCACATAAAAACTACAGTATTTTGTTTGATGTGTCTTAGTTGAACTTTTCATTAATAAATGAACATTATTTTGGACTGGCTGCCAAATTGTTTGGAAGGACTTTTGACAAGATTATCACATAAAAACTACAGTATTTTGTTTGATGTGTCTTAGTTGAACTTTTCATTAATAAATGAACATAATTTTTGTATATTTTGTGTCTTTCATCATTTATCTTTAAAGATAAACACATAAAAATATATTTTTATTAGCTGACATTACAGTAAAAAACGTGTCTCAGTTTAAAATGATGACAGAAACAGATACTGTATTTATTTTATGGTTTTTATTTATTTATTCAAAACCATTGAAGTCTTCATCTTCTGTGTCACTGCACCATTTTTGGACCAGGCAGATGTCAACAGAGGCTGTGTCTCAATTCAGGGGCTGCATCCTCATGAGTGCGCATTTGTCGGCTGCATACGTCATTGCCCCGCGCGGAGGACTGTCCCAATTCGAAGACTCCTCCTCATGCGGCCGAGGAATGCGGCCTACTTCCTGCCGAAATCGAAGGATGCATTCGTGAATCCTTCAAGACGGAGGCTATCCCAGAATTCATAGCGCCAGCAGAGATTTCGCGGGGGGTGGGTGGGGGGACTTTCTGCGTGCAGCCGCTGCCTGTTGTTGAGTCATCAGCTCGTTTTAACAACAACCTCAGCGCGAATATTCATTCAACCTTTATTTAGTCATCTCAAACAACCTCAGCTCGAATATATCTCATTAAAATTTAACTACAGAAACGACAAAAAAAATGTGTTAGCTGAATATACAGTATATTAGTGTTTCTGAGTTTACTGTTTTTGAAGAACTGATAACAAAGCAGCTTATAAGGGGTGATCTGTTAAAACCCAGAGTGGACCTGCGAAATGCAAGTTGTCCAGTAGCTTAGTTGGTAAATCAACCTGCGATTGGTGCAGAGATACTTTTCTCGAAGCTGGTTCGAATCTCACTCGGTACGGTTAAAAATTATTTTACGTTTGTCTTTTATTGGATAAAAAAAAAGAAGGAGTTTCACAAACTCCTTCCTTTTAATCTCAGTCCTCATTTTTTTATCCAATAAAAGACAAACGTAAAATAAGTTTTAACCGTACCGAGTGAGATTCGAACCAGCTTCGAGAAAAGTATCTCTGCACCAATCGCAAGTTGATTTACCAGCTGAGCTACTAGACAACTTGCATTTCATAGGTCCACTTTGGATTTTAGCAGATTGCCCCTTATAAGCTGATTTGTAATCAGTTCTTAACAAATAGTAAACTCAGAAACACTAAGCTAACTAATATATTTTAGTGGCGTCCCTTCTCTTTCCACACACACACACCAAGCGGCACACAAGAACTTCCCACCCACTTCAAGAGAACGCCCCACCCACTTCAAGGCCGGCAAACCTGAAGGCTAGACCGTCCCATTTCAGCAGTTTCGCTCAGCCCACCCGGTCTTGTGAGTGCGTGGCCTACTCAGCCCAGCTAGGCTGGGTCCTCATGAGGATGCAGCCCCTGAATTGAGACACAGCCAGAGTAGGCACTATAAAGGGTTTCTTAGCGCCCATAGCGGCCGAAACTGGTACTGCACCATTTTTTGAGTTTTTGACCAAAGTTAAATTATGACCAAAATATAGGAAAAATCGACGTATAAGTCGCACCGGCCTATAAGTTGCAGGGCTTAGAAATGTAGGCAAAAAGGTGCGACTTATACGCCGGAGAATACGGTATTAGCTGTTGGAGTTATTTGAGATCAAATTCAATGTTTTATAGACATAAATGTGTCACGGTAGCCTGGTTAAAACCAGACCCTTGTCCTTCACTTCGCTTCGTACTAGGGTCTGGGACTTCTCCCATAGACAAGGATTTCTCCGGTAGATTTTTGACCGGACCAATCAGAGAACAGAAGGCGGAGTTTTGAACGACGTCGACTGACGTCGTCAGTTAAAATGGCTGCCGCCACGAAGGAATTTTCAAGAAAACAAGGTAAAAAACTATTATTTCTTTGCTGAGAAAAAATACATTTCTTAGCTGAAGTTATATCAGAAGTGTTCCTGAGCTTAACAGTTCCTAAATCAATTCACGAAATGGTCAAATCTGCTGGATTTAAATTGTTTCGGTTTGACATTTTCCAAACAGCCTCGGGTGCGCTACGAAAATAAATTATAAAAAATCGAATTTTATCTCAAATGTTTCATCCAGGCCAACAGTCAGTAAATTAGAGCCATATAATTACACACTGGTAGCAGAAAAAATATCTACCGAGTGGTTTCTGAGCAATTTATCTGAATAGCCTGGACCTCGCCAGGCTAAACTAACAAAACTCCGCCTTCTGTTATCTGATTGGTCCGGTCAAAAATCTACCGGAGAAATCGTTCTCTATGGGAGAAGTCCCAGACCCTAGTACAAAGCGAAGTGAAGGACAAGGGTCTGGTTTTAACCAGGCTAATGTCACGGTTAGCTTTGTTGTTTTTCCTTGTACTTTTTCAAAACGAAAAAATTTAAATCCAGCAGATTTGAGCATTACGTGATTTTATTAAGGAACGGTTAAGCTAAGACATATCTTTGCTATAATTTTCAGCAGACAAGTAATTGTTTTTACCGTGCTAATCTTGTGAAAAGTCCTTCCTTGCATGCTTCTGTGGTCGTCATTTTCAGCAGGGCAAATGACGCGCTGACGCGTCGCATAGCGGTGACGCATAGCGGTGACGCATAATAGATCCGACTTATATAAAGGTGCGACCTGTTTATGGATTTTTCCAATTTATTGACAATAATTGGACAAAGCGACTTATATAAAGGTGCTACCTATAGGCCAGAAAATACTGTACTCTTGAAGCAAGAACCCAGAAAGAACGGTCAACAGTAGGCTACACAGATCTTTATACTTCCTGTGTGCATCGTCCCACGTCTCGTTTCCCCTGATCGATTCAGACATAGCAGGAACATATTCTTCTCTGCTTGGAATACACAAGCCTCACACTTCCTGTAAAGTAAACACACACTTCACTGCCCAACAATGTGTCTTTTTGCTAACTACAGGTGAAACTTCCCTTCCATACTTGATGGTGATAAGAAATTAAAAACCTACAACTCATATTCTTGTAGGGAACAGAATTACATTCTTCTGCTCTTTACTGCCTAAACAAACAGAATTCTACTTCACCTGCTGATTTCTGCCATTTTAGTTCTTGGATTTGAACATTAAGATTAAAATAAGTTTATTTGTGTCCCTAGGTTTAATGCAAAGGTATGTTTCTGTTTATTTATTTATTTTCCTAAAACCCTCACGATGCTCTGTGATTGTCAGTCCACGTGTTTATAGTTCATCTTAAAAATATCTGCACATTTCAATTCTACACAGCATTATAACAATAACAAGGTTTAGGTTGTCTGTATGTGCTACACTTGTTTATATTTAAAACCATGTTATGAGGTAACTACTGTGATAAATGTAATTCAATAAATGCTCAAATATGAAGAAAAAAATATATATACACTTTGTATTAGGGATGCACCAATCCACTATTTTTTTCCTGATCCAATCCTGATACCTAAACCTGGATATCTGCCGATACCGATCCAGTTCTGATATCTTCATTATCATTGATTTTATATGAGGCTGTAATAATCTCCTCTCAAGTACAATGTGTACACATATATGCATGCATGTCCAAAAAGGCAATTTGAGGTAAGTTTTATTAATGTTGGATAAGTTTCAAAGTTACAATTAAATTCTGATAACAAAAAACATGTTTTTTTTATTCCTAGCTTTAAAGTGGATATGAAAGTGATTAATTTAAGTGATTGTTTGTTTAAAATTATTTTATACATTATTTTAAATAAGAGAGTGATACGAGTTTTTTCTTCTTTCTGCACTCTTTTCATTCAGTATTTTCTTTTTGATGATTTAGTTTTATTTTGTGTCTTTTAAATGAATGAATAAATGAATTAAATAAAATATTAAATAGCTTTACATCTGCTAAGTTCATGGCATAAACCAACACAGACATGTTCCTGTTTTAAATATTTTACATTGATTTATAATGTAGCTGTTTATGTTACGGGTTGTTTTTATGCAATTTTCTTGTAATTTTTAATTAATATGCTTTTTTATGATTGTCTGCTGTTGTACTGATAAATATCTCCTGGAGGGTAAACTATATCTTGGCTGCAATTATCAAGCTGTGAAATCCTTCATTTTCTACAGCTGATAGCTGTTGGTCATTAATTATGATGAAGTTTAGCAACTTCTCGGGGAACATTTGAGCTTCGTGGCTTCAGCGGTGTGTTTTTCTTGTTCAATCCGGGGCGGGCGCTCTGATTTCGTTCAGCCGCTCTCAGCCTGTCCCTCCTCCGAGACGAGCAGACTGATTGGGTCAGACTGGACGTGGCTGGCCGAGGTCGGGTCGCCTGTGCGGGGCTTCAGTGAAAGTACTGTATCGCTGATGCCGCGGAGCTTAAATGTCCAATGTAAAACTAACTTGACCGCAGTTTAATGTAGCGCTATGACTCTGCAGACATTGAACGTTGCTGTCTTGTGGTGTTTAGAGCAAAATACTTCCACACAGTGGACATGTTACAATGAAAAGTTGGCTAGCTGTTAGCTACAGCGCTGCTCACTCAGTCCTCACGTTGCAGCTGGCTGCAAACTATGAAATGTATTTCCTGAATGTGAGGCGGGTCTTATTACTCTGGGTTCATGAGATACACCTCCGTTCAGCAAATCCATTCCATAGTTTGAAGCCAACGTGTGGAGAAGTTTCAACATACGCAGCCATGCATCATGGATCGGAAATGTCGGCGGGTTGGATTGGAAACATCAGATACGTAAATTATGCTGATATCGGAGGCCGATACAGATACCGGATTGGATCGGCCCAATCCCTAATATGTGTGTGTATGTATATATATACAGTATATATATATATATATATATATATATATATATATATATATATATATATATATATATATATATATATATATATATATATATATATATATATATATATATATATATATATATATATATATATATATATATATATATATATATATATATATATATAT
>JBBPBX010086615.1:0-14860 GCA_038048925.1 Garcialebias charrua
GGCTTTTTTCCCTGCGTTAGGGGTCGCCACAGCGAACTTGTCGCACGAAGTGCCATTTGTATGCAATGGAAGTGTACGGCTTCCATTACATTTGCAAAATGAAATCACTATTTATCTCAGACCACCAAAGGGTCTGAATAATCCTAAGAGCTTCTGAAAAACAATGACATCTCTTGATGGCAGCACTCACTCATCTGACCTGCCACCACAATTATTTGTCAACTCAGCTCCTGCGACAGGTACGTATGAGATGCCAAATTGTTTCAACAAACATTTTGTTGCCTCCAGTTCCTTGTTTGATACAGTTTCTTAAGTCAAACCTCTGTAAACCATACATGTTCTTTTTCACTGTTGTCTGTCAGTGAGGTTACTAAACTGTTAAAAGATCTGGGTACTAGAACATCTGCAGGCCCTGATGACCTTCTGCTTTTGTGCTACCATTATTGAAGGGAGGAGACCCCACTGAACTGAACAATTACCGACCAATCTCCAAACTCTGTTTTTAGCTAAGATTTTAGAAATACGGGTAAATATTCAAGTCAAGAAGTATTTGGATTCTTTTAACATTTTGTCTTCCCATTAATCTGGCTTCAGGAAACAACACAGCCCAACAGCTGCTTTGCTGAAGGTTTTCAATGATGTTGTTGAAACATTTCATGCTAAGGATTACTGTGCTGCACTTTATTTCAACCTGAAGAGACTCACAAAACGAGAGAGAGAATACAATTAAAATGTTTTATTGATTAAGGTTTCTTTGGCGCTCGGGCCCCGGCGGAGGGCATGCATGCCGGACTGCTGAGAGCTTGAATGTCCGGCATAGGGAGATAGATTATGGATATCTACCCCCCCGGGACCCGAACCCGGTGGTGGAGAAGGGATCGCAGACGTCCAATCCATCCCACCGGTACGTGAATGACGGCCAGCCAGCGGCCGACGGCTCCGGACAACCCTGAGACGAACACCAGCGCAGAACCTCCATCCTGAGCAAGCACGAAGCGACAGTGGGAAGGAAAAACTCCCTCGAGAGGAAGAAACCTCCAGCAGAACCAGGCTCAGGACAAGCGGCCATCTGCCATGACCGGCTGGGTCGCAGGGAACAGGAAGCAGGAACGCACACAGCAGCAGGACCAAGACGAAGGCGAGCAGGACAACCCCAGGCGGCGGAGGCGGGACGAAGAACAGGGGAGAACCGAGGAACCAGAAACCCCGGGAGGAGACGGGGAGGTGGAGGGAGGCGACTAGACGTAACGGGCAAACAGGAAGAGCTGAGGAAAGGGCGCCTTATATCCAGGTGGACAGTTGATGAGTGATTCGATGCAGCTGTGAGTCCTGCCATTGTTGAATTTGCGTCTTCGACTTCATTTAGACAAAGCTTTCAATATTGTTTCTCAGATCACACTGTTGGATAGTTTAACTACCGGTACCTCTCAGGTCTGAGCCACAATAGTATTATTTAAAGCACAAAAAATAAAGAAACCATCCAGATGACCTTACTGAACGTTGTTGGATTTTATACCTGGATTATTGAGCATGGATTTTGGTGATTATTTAAAACTATATACATTATTGGTCACATGATATACCACAAGGCTCAGTTTTAGGACCCACTAATTTTACAAGTACAATGCATGTAAATAATGTAGGTCAAAACATCCCTGATGCCTTTTCACATCTCTAAGCTCATGATACAATTGTTTATTGTCGAGATAACACAGTTGCAAAGGGTTTCCTGCTTCTACAGTCTGCATTTGACATCATTCATTCAGACTTATTCCATCTCAAACGTGTGCTAAATGCTGATACAAACCAAGGAGATGTTGTTTTAAAAAAGAAAGTTGGTGCCAGCTGTTCCCTTTCCGTTGGTCTCTCGGTGCAACATACTTGCTATGGGAATTGCGCCCCCGCGCGATTACCTGAAGGAATACATTCACGCCTTTTACGGCAGGGGGCGTCACACCGCGCCAGAGGTACCGCCTTTTAGGTACTTAAGCGACTGATGCCCCTCCAACTGTCTCTTTTTTGCCCTTCACCTCGCAAAACCTGAACTACCTCTCTTCGCGGGACTTCTCTGCTGCTCCATCGCTCAACCTGAGGTGAGCTCGCTCCCTGCACAGAGCACACAGAGAATTTTTCTCTGCGTACTGCTGGACTAGCAAAAGCTAGTCCAGCACATTACTATAACCTTGAAGTTTTTTCTTTTCCTCTCTCTACAGGCTGCATCGCTCGACAGCGTTATAACTGCGCCATAACTGCGCCATAACTGCTACCCAAGCTAATATCCTAGCGGGCTAGCCAGCGAAAGAGACACGACGGAGGAGACACGTGAACAAAGAAGAAAAAGGATTCTGGAAGGACTCGCTCGCCTTATCTCGGACATGCCTCCGGAGAAAGGAAAGCAAAAGTCAAAACTTCAAAAGAAAACCAGCGGGACGGCGAGCCCAACCTCGCGCGCCTGTCCCAGTGGCTGTGGATTTGCCCTCGCAACGACGGACACCCATGAGGCCTGTCCAGTCTGCCTGGGTATATTTCATGCAAGACAAGCTCTGGATGCGCCCGATTCTTGCCCACACTGCAGCCAGATGCTGGATGCGGTGCTGCGGCATCGGGTGGACCTCGTGGCTAAGGCCATGGGAAGCTCAGCTGGTCCACAGGACCCAGACACTACGGAGACCCTCACTCCGACCCCGGAGCTCGAACACATGGCTCTACACGACAGCACGCACGTCGAATGGGGCGACAGCCCTGACCCGCTTGCTCCCATGGGGGACCTAAAGGTCGAGTTCGACACCAGAGGCATGATGAATGAAGACGAGATCTCCATCACAGCCTCGGGCGAATTTTCGGCGGAGGAACCAGAACTTGAAATAGAGGATCCGGGAGAGGACCTCTCCAGGACCCCGGTGCCTGTGCTCCCCGAAACGGACTTCTCCATCCCTGCCCTGTTTGACCTGTGTCACAGAGCTGCAGACGCGCTCAACATTCCCTGGTCGGAGCCTCCGCCTTGCCAACAGGTCACGAGGCTGGCGGGGAACAATTTTTATTCAAAACAGCAGGCAGCAACGAGGCAAAGGATGCCCGTGTTCCCAGACTTCCTCACGGAACTAACCCGCACCTGGTCTCAACCACGAGCGCCCATGCTCCTTCCTCTCTCACAATTCCTCGACGTGGAAGGCATGGATCAGGTGGGAATAGCCAACGCGCCTCAGATTGAGGACACACTGGCATCCCACCTAGCTCCCAAGTCATCAGGAACAAAACCGACTCTCCCCAGCAAAGCTTGCAGAGCCTCAGCGTCGCTTCTCGAGAAGTGCTACAGAGCTCAAGGACTCGCGGCGCGCGCGATGAACGCGTCCGCGATGATGCAGGCTTACCTCGCGGAAAAACTCCAACAACTGCAGGTAACCTTGGAAAAGCAAGCTGCTGCCACCTATTGGATGAAGCCCGTAGAGCAACAGACTTCGTTCTCCGTATGATGGGGACAGCTGCTGTCGCTCAGGGCAGAGGTATGGCGGAAGTGGTCATCGCGATCCGCCACCTGTGGATGACGCTGACGGATTTACCGGAGGGACAAAAGGTGCCTTTTCTCCACCACTCGATAGAAGCGGAGGGACTTTTTGGTCAGACTTTGGAGCGAATCCGACCAAGCTGGACCAAAGGCGCAGGCAGGCTGAAGCTCTCAGGGTGGGCATTCCTCGTCTGAGTTTCGCCCCCCCCCCAGAGAGCCTGCTGGAGGCAGACCTGCACAGCCGCGGCACCGCTCGACGACGCGTGCGCCACCGCAGAAGCGGCCAGCATACGAGGAGGAACCTCGGCAGAGACCCCCGCCGAGCCAACCTCGCTCTGAGCACGCATGGAGCAAAAACAGGTTTGTCCCACGCCAAGCGAGCAGGCATAGGGCCTCCTCGGCGAGCTGGGACACTCGTCAAAAACGTGCCTGATGATCCAGGCTCACTTTTACATTTTATACGACCTCCCGCCCACGAGGTAACAGGAATGTTCGCACTTTGTTCAGACTTTATTTGTAGCAAAGTACAAATGGCTGATAATTCTGTTGCATGCACAAACCATGCTCTCCCTGCTGTAAGTGACATTAAATCATGTATGTCGTTGCACATAAGCACGAATAAAACTCATAAAACAGCACATCCCTGTTTTATTGACGATCAAAAAAAGAAAAAAAAACCACACCAACACAATTAATGTCAACAGTACGGGCCTCCCTGGCCTGTCAGCCGTCATAAAGGGGGGTGGGGTGTACATCCCCCTCCCTCACGGCTCATGGGGTGTCAGTCTTTTCAATAAGCCCCAGCAAGGTGCTTCAGGACCTGTCTCCAGTGGACAGACCCAGAGGCGTCTGCGAACAGACCCTCCACCTTTCAGGTAGGAGAGGGCACGTGTTCCAGCCCCCGCTCCATGGTGAGCAAGGGACCGGCTAATACACTAACCAGACGAACACGTGACATGTTCGTACCACAGGAGAGCACGTCGGATGCCCCAAGGCAGACACAAATTTCACACTCTCAAAACAGTGGCTGTGATCACGTTACTGTGTGTGTACGCGGATCGGAGTCGAACCAGAATTTTCCTCCTGATTTTGAAAGGAAACTGTCAAAGTCAAAGTCAAAGTCAACTTTATTGTCAGATCTGCAATATGTACTGTACAGGACATACACAGGACCGAAATTGCGTTTCTCTCAGTCCCTCGGTGCAACAGTAAACATCTAAACATTGAAACACTGAAACATATAATAATAGACATAAGCATAAAATAGTAAAACTAACACTGTCCTGAGTTTTTTGCATAGTGGTATAAGAGTATGAAAATTTACACCAACTCTAAAACTAAAACATTAAACATTTAATGAACATAATACTGTCCTGAGTTTTTGCAACTGGGCTCCTTATCTACAAATGATCTTAAGTCTGCCGGTAACAAAGGACCATCTCCACGTTCACACGTTGCAGCGGGCCCTTTATTTTTCATGAAGGACATGCAACGCTCGAGCGGTAAAAGAGCAGCACGTGACTTTCCTCACAAAGCTGCATCAAACTGGCTCTCACACGACAGTATCCCACTGGGTGAGACAACAATTGGAGTTAGGAGATCTGCTCGTTTACAAAAACAGCAGCCCCTCAATCCAATAAATCCTGTTTTGGACGGAAATAATAGTTTTCCTGTTCCGACTCAATCTAATAAAATTAATAGACTTTATCTGTCTTCGAGAAGACTCCATCAGGGCAGTCTGTTAACACATAAACATAGAGACCCACTTCCCAATCTGGTTGACCCTCAAAGGCTCACACAGGAAGTCGTAGTCCAGCCGTTTAGGCCAGGAACTGGAATTAATTCCAGCCTGTTAGCTGAAAAGGACAGGCTGATGGCTTCGGGCCTACCAGAGAATGTGGTAAAAACCATACAAAATGCCCGTGCCGGGTCAACACAGTCTCTATACGCACAAAAGTGGCGCATCTTCGAAGCCTGGTGCTCAGAAAGAAATATAATTTCTTATGCTTGCGACTTGGCTCAACTACTAACTTTCCTTCAGGATTTACTGGAAAAGGGTCGTTCTTATTCAACGATTAAAGTGTTCCTTGCAGCTATCTCTGCCTGTCACGAGGGCTGGGGACACAGGACTCCTGGAGCACATCCAATCATAATGAGATATATGAAAGGTGTGCTTCGAACCAAGCCACCCAGCAGAACCTTGACCCCTGGTTGGGATCTTGGCCTGGTCTTGGGGGCTCTTTGCGACCGCCATTCGAGCCTCTGAGCGAGATTAAGATAGATCTTCTATCTTATAAAACTGCTCTTCTTCTGGCTCTGTGCTCGGCGAAACGCGTGGGTGACCTCCACACTTTATCTGTACATCCGTTACCATATTCGCCCCTGACGGGTCAAAGGTCACCCTGAGGTCTAATCCCGCTTATACTCCCAAGGTCTTGACCTTCAACCATAGGAGTCTAGACTTTGACCTCTCTTCCTTCCCACCTGCCCCTGTTCTTACTCAGGAACAGGAGAGACTAAAGGCTCTCTGCCCTGTGAGAGCTTTACGCACTTACATACAGAGAACAGCCGAATGGAGGGAAACAAACCAATAGAACAGCAGAGGTTTGACAGAAAACCACAGGTCCTGTTGAGTTGAGAGACTCACTGGATAAAAGAAGACACAAATTTTCTATAGTTACAATTTAAACTGTACAGAAAGGTGAAAACTGTGAAAAAATTGTTTGTTTCCAAAACCAAATATGTCATGTTTGTACAGCTCAAATGTAAACTGTTTTGCCATTTAACACTTGGAGCTTCATTTGGGTAAGAATAAGCTACATTAATTTTTGTCCCTGCTTTTAATAATTAATTATTTTGGTGCCGTCAATAAACATGATGATTATTTTTTTGCAAGAGCATAAACGTCTTTTTTTTTTTTTCATTTTATTTTGTAAAAAAAAAAGTTTAATGCTCTTATAACCTCTCACTAATTTTACTACACACTCATGCTCCTTTGGGAGACAATTGGCCATGTTAGAATACATTGTACTGTTAACTGCTTTTATTTATCATATATATTTTTAAAAAGCATTTCTCTCAGTAATGTTTTTCCTTTTCTTTTTACAACTAGACTTTAGATTTTTACATTGGCCCACAAGGTGGTGCTCTGAGCCTCAGCAAAAAAATGTACAGAGAGGGAGAGTTTAACTTACCCTAAAACCAGTTCATCGTCCCTGCCTGAATGAGTCCCGCCTCTGTTTTTGTGCGACTAAATCCTTTTAGTTTGGATGTAAAGAGCCAAAACTTACTTGTAATGTGCACAAGTAACCATCGTCCTAAAAATCTGTTTGAGATGCATGCAGGCTGAATGAAATGCTAAAAGGCTGACAGCAGTTCATCCACAGGTACGAGGTTATTAGCTGGTGGACAGTGCACCTGCAGCTTGCTCGTATGTCCGAGTTAGTACAGGTAGAAAACAATTTTAAAACTAACATTTCTATAATTTTCAGAGTAAAAAAATAAATAAAAATTCATCCATCCATTATCTTTACCCACTTCTTCCCTTTTGGGTTGCAGGGTTCACTGGTGTCCATATCATTGTGCGAGAGGTGGGGGACACATGGACAGGTCTCCAGTCCATCACACGGACACATAGAGACAAACAACCATTCACTCGTCAGGTCACAGGGCAGGCTAAGTAGGGAGGCCCAGACGTCCCTCTCCTCAACCACTTGGGCCAGCACCTACGGGGGAATCCCAAGGTGTTCCCAGGCCAGCCAAGAAACATATTCCCTCCAGCGTGTCCTGGTTCTTCCTCTGCGTCTCCTCAGCGGCACGTGTCTGGAACACCTAATCAGGGAGGCGTCCAGGAGGCATCCTAACCAGATGCCTGAGCCACCTCAACTGGCTCCTCTCGATGTGGAGAAGCAGTGGTCCCTCTCGGTTGACTGAGGTTCTCACCCTATCTCTAAGGGAGAGTCCAGACAGCCTGCGGAGAAAACTCATTTCAGACACTTGTATCCGTGATCTCGTTCTTTCTGCCACAACCCAAAGTTTATGACCATAGTGTAAGGATAGGCTTCCTTCGTCCCCCTCTGTTAGTCAGTTCATAGTAGTCTGTTAGTTTTCAGTTCATAGTAGTCTGCTTAGTTTATTAGTTTCCCTTCCTTCATCCCCCTCTGTTAGTCATCTCCTAGTAGTCAGTTAGTTTATTAGGCTTCCTTCGTCCCCCTTTGTTAGTCAGTTCCTAGTTAGTTAGTTTATTAATTTCCCTTCCAGTTCAGTCATGTTTATTCACTCTTAGTTGTCATCCTGTAGTCAGTTCCTAGTCTGTTAGTTTATTAATTTCCCTTCCAGTTTTAGATGTTTATTCACTCTTAGTTTTACCTCCAGTTCTGTCCCTAGTTACCTTCATGTTTTAAGTTAGTTTTCCGGTCCCGCTCTGTGTCTCTAGTTAAGTGTCTCCGTTGATTGTCCCCAGGTGTCTGTAATCATGTCTCGTCATAGCTGTGTGCATATAGGCCCTGTCTGTATCTCATTCCTTTGTCGGTGCATAGTCTGGTGTAATCTGGTAACCCTCATGTCTCTCGCCACAGCTCCTGTGAGTATTTGCTGCCACGACAGCCTTGTTTATTTTGTTATTAAAAGTATTATTTTACGATCTCTTGCCTCCTGCGTTTCCGTCTGCGCCACTGGGTTTTAACACGCTCTCTGAGTGAATCCATGACATTATGCACCGACCATACAAAAAACCCAGCAGGCGGAACGGGTCGCCTACCTGTTTGCTCGACTCCACGCAGAGGGACGAGGTCGTTTTCCGGTGTGGTGGATTTCAGCTCCACGAGGACCGCCTGACGTCCTGCTCCAGTTCGGCTCTCTCTCCAGGTCCACTCGTTGTCTCCGGATGGACGTCCGGAGAGGACGAGGAGGACGATTTGTGTATTCCTCTTTTTCCCCAGTCTCCATGCTGCCGTAAAAGCGGTAAAAAGAAGAACCGGAAGCGTTCACCTGCACCTCCGTCCTGGTCAGCTGTTCAGACCCGGTCCGGCGAGTCCGAGTATTTCGGGCACGACTCCAGCGCTCCAGGGGTAGCGAGTTCCATGGCCTCATCTCCCAGGTTTCCGGTGAGGGTGGAAACAAACGCTCCACGGTCGCTCACAGCTGTCCCGGCTCGGTTCGGTGAACCCGGTCACAGCGACTCCACGGGGGCGGGTCTTCACACCACTCACTCAGCTCCCCGTTCATCTAGTGACCAGATGAAGGCGGGTCAGTCCACGGGTCAGTCACCTGAACGTTGTCTCATTGAACCAGCAGAGGTCGTCCCAGGAAGTTTTTCTGGGGTGATAAACATTTCTGACTTACAACACATAAACTGTACTTTGCAAGGACTATTTTCCTCAGCTGAAGTTAACCCGGCCAGTTCAACCTTATTACTCTCCCTAGCTGAAAGACTGTTGACGTCTACACCTGGTCTTACCCAGATCCCTGAATATCAGCAGCTTCTGTTTAAAATAAGGACAACTCTGAAAGAAGCCACCTGTTTTCATGAACCTTCAGTTCCAGTACCTGCTGCAGCTCCAGTACCTGCGGCTCCAGGGGGCGTTGCCGCCCTGCTTCCAGCCTCAGAGGGTCCATCCTCTACGTCCTCAGAGGGTTCGGACGCCTCTCTTGTATCCTGTCTCGAGGGGTCCCTGGAGGATGCCCCTCACATCACCTGTGCCGTGGAGGGTCCTGAGTCTAGGAGGGGTTACCGGTCAGGTTCTGGACCGCGCCGTCGCCGCCATGGCAGAAATCGCTCTTCAGCTGCTGCAGTCTCCTCGCCCGGCTCGTCGGCTCCTGATTCTTTGGCTGCCCTGTCTCTGGCTCCTGAGGGCGCTGCCCTGTCTCCGGCTCCTGAGGGCGCTGCCCTGTCTCCGGCTCCTGAGGGCGCTGCCCTGTCTCCGGCTCCTGAGGGCGCTGCCCTGTCTCCGGCTCCTGAGGGCGCTGCCCTGTCTCCGGCTCCTGAGGGCGCTGCCCTGTCTCCGGCTCCTGAGGGCGCTGCCCTGTCTCCGGCTCCTGAGGGCGCTGCCCTGTCTCCGGCTCCTGAGGGCGCTGCCCTGTCTCCGGCTCCTGAGGGCGCTGCCCTGTCTCCGGCTCCTGAGGGCGCTGCGCCTTGCCTCCGGCTCCAGAGGGCGCTGCCGCCTTGCCTCCGGCTCCAGAGGGCGCTGCCGCCTTGCCTCCGGCTCCAGAGGGCGCTGCCGCCTTGCCTCCGGCTCCAGAGGGCGCTGCCGCCTTGCCTCCGGCTCCAGAGGGCGCTGCCGCCTTGCCTCCGGCTCCAGTGGGCGCTGCCGCCTTGCCTCCGGCTCCAGTGGGCGCTACCGCCTTGCCTCCGGCTCCAGTGGGCGCTGCCGCCTTGCCTCCGGCTCCAGTGGGCGCTGCCGCCTTGCCTCCGGCTCCAGTGGGCGCTGCCGCCTTGCCTCCGGCTCCAGTGGGCGCTACCGCCTTGCCTCCGGCTCCAGTGGGCACTGCCGCCTTGCTTCCGGCTCCGGAGGTTCCAGACGCCTCCTCCACGTTCTGGGAGGGTCCAGACGCCGCATCCACGTCTTCGGATGGTCCCGAGGGGTCCCAGGAGGGATCTCCTCCAGTTTCCTGTGCCGAGGGGGTCCTGGAGGACGCCTCTCACGCATCCTGTTCCGAGGGGGTCCTGGAGGACGCCCCTCACGCATCCTGTTCCGAGGGGGTCCTGGAGGACGCCCCTCACGCATCCTGTTCCGAGGGGGTCCTGGAGGACGCCCCTCACGCATCCTGTTCCAAGGGGGTCCTGGAGGACGCCCCTCACGCATCCTGTTCCGAGGGGGTCCTGGAGGACGCCCCTCACGCATCCTGTTCCGAGGGGGTCCTGGAGGACGCCCCTCGCGCATCCGGTTCCGAGAGGGTCCTGGAGGACGCCTCCCACATCTTCTGCTGTCCAGAGGTCTCACAGCCAGCTCTAGGGGGAGATGCTCTATCTATGTCTCCTGAGGGTCCCTGCGACGCCTCTACGTCTCCTGAGGGTCCCAGCGCCTGCGACGCCTCTACGTCTCCTGAGGGTCCCGACGCCTCTACGTCTCCTGAGGGTCCCGATGCCTGCGACGCCTCTACGTCTCCTGAGGGTCCCGATGCCTGCGACGCCTCTACGTCTCCTGAGGGTCCCGATGCCTGCGACGCCTCTACGTCTCCTGAGGGTCCCGATGCCTGCGACGCCTCTACGTCTCCTGAGGGTCCCGATGCCTGCGACGCCTCTACGTCTCCTGAGGGTCCCGATGCCTGCGACGCCTCTACGTCTCCTGAGGGTCCCGATGCCTGCGACGCCTCTACGTCTCCTGAGGGTCCCGATGCCTGCGACGCCTCTACGTCTCCTGAGGGTCCCGATGCCTGCGACGCCTCTACGTCTCCTGAGGGTCCCAACGCCTGCGACGCCTCTACGTCTCCTGGGGTTCCCAGCGCCGTCGACGCCTTGACCTCCACAGAGGGTCCCAGCGCCGTCGACGCCTTGATCTCCACAGAGGGCCCCAGCGCCGTCGACGCCTTGACCTCCACAGAGGGTTCCAGCGTGACGGACGCCTTCACCGAGGGTCCACGCATTGCTGATGCGTCAACATCAACTGAAGACGACGTCTCTTTGCCGGACGTCCCAGACGACGTCTCTTCGCCAGACGTCCCAGACGACGTCTCTTCGCCAGACGTCCCAGACGACGTCTCTTCGCCAGACGTCCCAGACGACGTCTCTTCGCCAGACGTCCCAGACGACGTCTCTTCGCCAGACGTCCCAGAGACGACGTCTCTTCGCCAGACGTCCCAGCAGACGACGTCTCTTCGCCAGACGTCCCAGCAGACGACGTCTCTTCGCCAGACGTCCCAGCAGACGACGTCTCTTCGCCAGACGTCCCAGCAGACGACGTCTCTTCGCCAGACGTCCCAGCAGACGACGTCTCTTCGCCAGACGTCCCAGCAGACGACGTCTCTTCGCCAGACGTCCCAGCAGACGACGTCTCTTCGCCAGACGTCCCAGCAGACGACGTCTCTCCCAGCAGACACGTATCGTCGCCAGACGTCCCAGCAGACGACGTCTCCATGCTTGTCGTCTCCGATGACGTCTCCACGCTTGTCATCTCCACGTCTCCTGTTCACGGTTCATCGGGCTCGTCTGCTGCCTGCATTCCTGGCTCGTCTGATGACTGCGTGCCTGGCTCGTCTGATGACTGCGTGCCTAGCTTGCCCGTTGGTCGGCCTCATGGTCGCCCGCCCGACGCTTCTCGGCCTGTTGGACAGCCTCATGGTCGTCCGCCGGACGCTTCTCGGCCTGTTGGACGGCCTCATGGTCGTCCGCCCGACGACTCTCGGCCTGTTGGACGGCCTCATGGTCGTCCGCCCGACGACTCTCGACCTGGTGGGTGGCACCCCGTCCGTCCGCCCGATGGCCCGTTGTCTGATGTGGGTCTCCTGGTGGACCTTTTTGGCCGTTTTCTGGTTTCCTAGGCTTGGTCTTGCTTTGGTTGCTGTTTTTGGGTTTGGTGTTTGTCTCCCAGGTCTTTTTCTGTCGGGTTTTGGTTTTGTCCCCTCCTTTTTTGTTTGGGGGGTGTTCTTTGGGGACGCCGGGGGGCGTCCTTGAGGGGGGGGTACTGTAAGGATAGGCTTCCTTCGTCCCCCTCTGTTAGTCAGTTCATAGTAGTCTGTTAGTTTTCAGTTCATAGTAGTCTGCTTAGTTTATTAGTTTCCCTTCCTTCATCCCCCTCTGTTAGTCATCTCCTAGTAGTCAGTTAGTTTATTAGGCTTCCTTCGTCCCCCTTTGTTAGTCAGTTCCTAGTTAGTTAGTTTATTAATTTCCCTTCCAGTTCAGTCATGTTTATTCACTCTTAGTTGTCATCCTGTAGTCAGTTCCTAGTCTGTTAGTTTATTAATTTCCCTTCCAGTTTTAGATGTTTATTCACTCTTAGTTTTACCTCCAGTTCTGTCCCTAGTTACCTTCATGTTTTAAGTTAGTTTTCCGGTCCCGCTCTGTGTCTCTAGTTAAGTGTCTCCGTTGATTGTCCCCAGGTGTCTGTAATCATGTCTCGTCATAGCTGTGTGCATATAGGCCCTGTCTGTATCTCATTCCTTTGTCGGTGCATAGTCTTGTGTAATCTGGTAACCCTCATGTCTCTCGCCACAGCTCCTGTGAGTATTTGCTGCCACGACAGCCTTGTTTATTTTGTTATTAAAAGTATTATTTTACGATCTCTTGCCTCCTGCGTTTCCGTCTGCGCCACTGGGTTTTAACACGCTCTCTGAGCGAATCCATGACACATAGATGTATGGAATGTAGATCAACCGGTAAATTGAGAGCTTTGCTTTTTGACTCAGCTCTCTCTTCACCACGACAGACCAGTACAGCGCCCGCTTCACTGCTGACACCACACCTATCTGCCTAACCATCTCTCGTTCCATTTTCCCCTCATTCGTGAACAAGACCCTGAAGTGAAAAGTGATTATGAAAAACCTGCCATGTTTGAAGACCGAGAGATTTCATGTTTGACCAAAAACAAAATCCTTCCATTCAAGGGTCCAGTGTGGTCTGGAGGATCTTCACAAAACGCTGGACTGGAATGTTCAAACAACTGTTGAAAGATAAATATGGGGGTAACAATGGCGGAAAATGCCTTTAAAAATATGCTGTAAAATAAAAAAATTTGTGAATGAAAAAAAAAAATCAAATGTGGATTTAAAAAAAAAATACAAAATACCCATAAAGAGTTAAAATAATATACAAAAGTACCGTTATTTAAATTTGACTAATTTATTTCAGGCTGAGATTATTCTAAAAGACATACTTGTGCTTGTTTTTTGTGGAAAAATATTGAAAGATTACTATTTTTAAGGAACATGAATGTGGATAAAGTAAAATAACAATACAAGGGCTAATGTCCGCTGGCTTTTACAGCCATCTTGAATTGGGTTGACTCCAAAAGTTAATCAGTTTTACAAGGTAGAAACAATTCAATGATTATTGTTGAAAGTTTCATTTGAAATTGTTCTGTTAAAAGATATTTCCATCCATCCATCCACTATCTTTACCTGCTTATTCCTTTTTGGGTTGTGGGGGTCACTGGTGCCCATCTCCAGCCATCACTGTGGGAGGCGGGGACACCCTGGACATGTTACAAGTCCATCACAGGGACACAGAGACAAACAACCATTCACTCTCTCACACACCTAGAGACAATTTAGTTACCAATCAACCTGCATGCATGTTTTTGGTCTGTGGGAGGAAACCAGAGTACCTGGAGAAAGCCCATGCATATGACGGAGCATACAAACTCCACCCAGAAAGGCCCCCGGACCGGGATTTGAACCAGAGACCTGCTCGCTGAGAGGCAGCAGCTCTACCAGTTGCGCCACCGTGCTGCTCTTAAAATATACTTTGTAACAGCAAAATAAATGAAAACATGAACATAGACTCAATGGGAGTGGTGGCACAGAGGTTAACAAGGTGAGCTTGTGATCAGAAGATCGCTGGTTCAAGCCCCGGTACCGACAACATCAAACATGTGCGTGGGATAAGTGAAGCAGTCACACCTGTCTGGCTGTCTCCACCCTCATCTGCCCCTGTCTGGACGCTTGAGCAAGGCCCTTAACCCCCACCATCTGCTTCCCTGGGCACCCTAGACAGCAGCTCTCTGCTCCACACAGAGGGCTGTGGTAGCTCGGTGGTCTGTGGTTGTGTCAGGAAGGGCATCCAACGTAAAAACAATTGCCAAGTCATTGTGTGACTAGTTTGCTGTAACAACCCCCTGACGAAGGGAGAAGCCTAAAGAAGAAGAAGAGGGCAAAAAAAGACTCAATGAATAAAACCGTGTCCGTCAATAGATAATAAGATTTTTTAAATCACTGATGTTGTTGACTAAAAATACAAATTCAATTTTATTTTTCAATGTTTGCAAAAATTTCTGAACCTCCTTTAATTTCCTGTATCATTTACAAAAGTGCAGCAAAAATCCCCCCCAAAAAAGAGAGAAAAAAAGAAAAACTTTCATTAAAATCTGTAGAAGTATTGATCACAAGCACTTTACAGATTTCAGGAGGAAACTGAATCATTGCAAGATCAAAATAAAAACGAGGATGAAGAGTTCAGGACAACAACACACAGATGAAGGTAAAGGGAACAATTCTCTGAAGACTCACTAACATAAGAAACATGTTTCTGTGCATGTGAAGCACTTTAAATAGTAACAACAACAACAACAACAACAACAACAATAAATATAATAATAGTAATAATAATAATAATAATAATAATAATAATAATAATAATAATAATAATAATAACAATAACAACAACAACAACGAAAACAACAACAAAAACAACAATAATAATAA
>JBBPBX010086616.1:0-14860 GCA_038048925.1 Garcialebias charrua
GAAGTTCAGGTGTGAAGCGAGGTGAAGGGCAAAAGAGAATGAAGGTGGGGCGTCAGCCCCTTTTATGCAAAGAGGGCAGGGCCTCATTGCTGACGCTGACGCCCACCTGCCTTTAGAAAAGGCGTGATTGTATTACTTCAGGTGAACCGCGCGGCGGAGCAATTCCCATAGTCAATGTGTTGCACTGAGTGTACTGACTGATAAGGGAACATCCTTATTATGAGGCGGCCGTGGTGTAGTGGTAATGGCAGTCGTCCCCTGATCGGAAGGTTGGAGGTTCGAATCCCGCGTCCGCCCACCATGTGTCGTTGTGTCCCTGGGCAAGACACTTAACCCCGAGTTGCTCCCGGTAGGTCTGGATGGCGCCTTGCAAGGCAGGCTACCACTACCGGTGTATGAATGTGTGAATGAATGGGTGGATGGCTGGTATTGTAAAGTGCTTTGGGGCTCCTCACAGGGGGCTGGAAAGCGCTATATAAATAAGCTCCATTTACCATCCTGATGCACAAAATCTGACTTTTACGGAGTTCTTCGATGCTCGACTCTTTGACCCCCAACTTGTCTCATCAGAAAGTGTCAACATCAAACATCTGGAACATATTCATGAGAGGGAAAAAGGCCAAACTGTGACAACCATTGTGACCGTTTGCAATCGCTGTGGTCGGAAAAAGAGCCACGAGTAAACGACTCTGGAAAATGTAAAACTGCGAGTGAAGAGTGTGAACCGGGCTGAGAGTGGAACGCAGAGCCAGGACCCATTGGCCAGTTTCCAGTTGGAGTAGTGGTTGTCCCTGTGCCAGCTGGCAGCATGTATCCCATCTGTGGAGCCTAGGAGAATGTGCAGTAATCTCCTGGAGACACCGGCTCGGCCCAGGCCAGATTTAAAGGGATACATCCAGCTGGCCAGCCATGGACAGGTGTGCACTGCGGAGAGAAAGGAAGGGTGGGAGGAGGCCATGGAGAGGGGGGAGGGGGTGAGTGAGTAAGCTGTGATAAAGCAGGTCAGGTGTAATGGTGAGGATGATAGGGAAGTGGAGGATTGCTGGTCAGGGAGTAATAAAGAGCATTGGTAAGAATGATTATAGTCCAGCTGCCAGCAAATAATGGAAGTGGTTGAATGTAATGTCTGCGGCTTTAACAGTGGAAACTACAGAAGCACTTAATGTGACCAACATGCACATGTGTCAATAACCTCTTAAGACTGTATTTCTCTCTCATCTTTTCTGATTGTATTGTCACATTTTAATGAAGCTAAATGACACTTCTGTGCCAAACGTGCAAGAAATGCCAAAGAAATAAAACAAGGCTGAAGGCCAAACTGCTCTCCTTCTTCTTTAAGGTTCATCTCTGTGATAGTTGCAGATGAGAAACAAGTTCAGCCGCAGAATTAAAACATTGGTTGGATCACTCATCCTGTTCCAGCATTTACCACTAATTTTAAACTAGAAAAGATTCAGAACAAGTTCATTCAGTCAACTTTTATTTGAACAGAAAAGTCACATTGAGACTCATTTACAGGTGAGACCTGTTTGGACAGACAATAAAGAGGTGAAAAATAACACATGGGGTAGTATTAGTATCATATCAAGTAGTATCTTTCTTTTAACAAAGACAGAACTCGAGTAGCCAGAGGACCAAGAAGGTACACCCAGTCCTAATGTAAATACATAGAATGGGTTTATTTACAGGGGAGGGGGAACTGGACTGGAATCCATTTGAGTGGAGAACAGATTGGCCCTCATGCACGAACCGTTCGTACGCACAGATTTGTTCTTAAACTGTGCATACGAGTGATTTAGGATCATTTGCGGCATTCAAGAATGTTTTCGTATCCTACGATTTTTTTCAGATACGAACAAAATTTACGAGTGGTCCGGACCTGTCGTATATTTTAGGAGCGTCAGTCTGCTGTCATCCAGACGGAATTTCTCCACTAATAACTTCATATTTCGTTATTTAGAAAATATTTAGAGTTTAAAAAAGTCACGCACCACAATTGGTCTTGACAATAGGTTCTGTTTGAAGTCGAATTATATTTTTAAATGTAATAATGACTAACGGATTAAAGTATTTAAATTAAAATCAATTTGTTATCAATGCCGTTTTCTAACACTACAATATTAATATGAAGATCTCAAACTAAAACCAACTTAAATTATGAATTAATTTAAGTTTAATTTGTCTCGGTAACGCAGACTTCGGTAACGCAGACTTTAGGTTGACCTCCTCCTGTCGCAGTCATAGCTGTCAAATAGCTCAATCAGTAAAGCGTTGCGTCGCAGTGCTGAACTTTATGGGTTCGAGTCCCACATGGGACAACGTTTTTTTTTCTCCTTTTAATTCATTCCAGATTTAAAAAACACAAGAAAACTATTTACAATACAACAAGAAATGAAGCATAAAGTCTTTTTAATCTGGAATGAATAAATAATCTAAAGAAGGGAAACCCACGAAATCTTGATAACAGTGCAATATTTTAACCAGTTAGCCACCAGTACACGTGTATATTTTAAGGTCCACATTTCTTATAAACAAACATTCTTTGGCATTAGTTGGTCATTTACTCCCATGAGTGACGCTGCTAATAAGGACAGATTTACTTTTCTCGATCAAGGAGAGCAGAACTCCAATCTCCGCACCGGTAGAGTTCTCCTTTTTTACTTTTCGCTGTCATTTTATGCACGAACACGTTTTGCCTCCGAGGCAGGAAACGTAGCCTTATATGGTGTTTTGAGGGGTGGGAATTATGTAAATGACCTCTCGCGTGCACGCGCAGCTGTTTAGAACAGGTGGGATTCATCATTTTAACGCAACCCATTTACACACGTTTCCTCAGGATAGAAGAGTTTGTTGAATCTGACGTGGCATGTTCGTACGAACGCTTCATACGAACAAAAGTAGGAGAAATTTAGGATAAAAATACGAACATTTTCGTGAATGAGGGCCATTGTGAGCCTGAGTAGAACTGGATTTTGAGTGGTTCAGATTTGTCCTTGTTTCAGGACTGGAAGAGGCAGGAGGTTCCAGGTGAGAGTGATGAGGAGCAGGTGAGTGTAATTGAATAATGATGATTAGTAAGGTATTTAAACACTTACTGAGCCACCATTATTGGATGCGCAGTTTAGCAGACTTTAATCTTGCACAAACTGCCACCAAAGTGCGAGTTCTTCCTTTTTCCGATACTAAATTGTTTCTACTGTGATTAATCAGAAATGTAATTTCACGCTTAGACTTCAATTTATATTGGTCTACCAGAAAATAGACCTTTTATTGAAACTATCACAGAATTACATTAAACATTGGTATCGATATTAGCTCTGATTTAATAACTACGTTGACAAGAATTCAAATTAAAACAAACAGACAATTAAAACTTAACTGTTGGCACATTACTTGACAGATTAAATAGCTTATGAAAAGAAGAAATAGGAGGAAGAAGATGAAAGCTAAGTTAACTGAAATTAATTATTTGAAACAACCAGAGTGGCACCTTTCCCATACGGATCAGGCTGAGCCTCCGACACGTGCAGCATACAGACAACGCCTCTTTACCTGGTGACGAGACGTCTTGCGAGGTGAGGACTGAGAAGTTTGTGGACACTAACGGACTGTGTGGTCCAGTGAGCGTCCAGAGGACTTCGTGCGTGTATGACTGGATCAGACGAGCGGGAGCACGCATTCACCGGCAGGAACAGGCCCCAATCGCACTGGTTGGACTTTCAAAGTAAAACTTCAGAAAACAAATTCTTTCAGAAAATGAGTGTTGAGGCACAGCAAGGCTTTGCCGCGACTCTCAGCTGAGACGTGGGTCGTTGACACATGACCGGGCCGTCTCCAGCTTGGAGAAAAACGTCCGTGCGTCTTCCCTTCTCCCCGAGAACTCCAAAACTCAGTGAGTGCTGAGAACTGAGTCCCAGCACGGAGACAAAACAAAACCTGCAGGTGTGAAAACAGAGCACTCTCTGTTTAAGCACAGATGAATTGTTTTTAGAACGGACGGGAGACCGAAGATTAAGTTATGTCTAGAACTTCTCTTTCGTTCCAAAAACAGTTCAAACAAATAGACGGAGAATTGTTCCTTCAACTTTCGACACTTATTCTGCCTAGAGCAGACAGTTCAAAGCATGATCATTCTGAGATGTTCTCTTAACTTTGTCATATTTAAAATATACCAGTTTAGTAAAATCATCATTGAAATGACAAAAATACTGTTTGATCAATTCTGAATTAACACACATTAAAGAGAAAGTTCAATCTGATTAATTAGTGTCCATTAATTCATAATAATTGTAAAAATATATAAGTGTCTATCTGTCTCCTTGAGGGCTTCAAGAAGGCGTAACACTTAGAGTTTCAGAGAGATGTGGAGAGGTGTACTTGAAGGTCAAGACAGAGGCCTATATCACTACATTCTCTTCTTCACAACAACTGTCATTCTACACACAACCATCTGATGCTGTCTGGCCACGCGCTCCCCTGCCACAACCTTACAGTCTCCAATCTCCCTCAGGTTTCCTCTTCTACACAGAATGTAGTCGACCTGCGTACTCCTTCCTCCACTCTTATGCTTGTTACCCACTGCCCCCTTTGTCGAGCGGCCGAAGCGGCCGGATAACACCGGTTTACATTCAAAGTCTATGGAGGAGACGCGTTGAGTCACGGCGAACAAGGAAGCGGCGCGATTCAAGTGATCGAAGCGGCGCGGGGGCAGCCTGCACACGCACGCGCGCGTCGCCGTCGAGCCGCCGACGTCCCAAATGTTGATCTCTGGCGGCTCGACGCATCCGGCAAACAGTCGGGAGAGCCTCGCTATCTGATTACACAACCACAACGGGACTTTTTTCGGACTTTTTAAACTCACCGGATCGAGCCTCCAGGAATTGGAACCAAACTCCGGTAAGAAACGTGGCATTTTTACAGTTGCTGCTGACAGGCTGCTGTCCTCTCCAGTGTAGATCACCCCAAACATAAAAAAAAGTTTTAATCTCATCGAAGACCGTCGGAGGTGCAGTTAAAACAACAACTGAACCCGGAAAACAAGCCAGAGACCCCTCCCTCTGCTACCCCCTAGTGTACGTCATCAGACGGTGTTCAGTGGTTCAGTGGGACCGTGACCAGCGGCCAAAAGGGGACGGCAGGCGCGTTTCGAGTTGTGCAGTGGGTAACCGGCATTATAGGTCACTCTATGTTCCTCCCTCTTTTGGAAATAGGTATTGACTATAGCCATTTCCATTCTCTTGGCAAAATCCACCACCATCTGTCCTTCCTGGTTTCTTTCCTTGACACCAAACCTACCCATCACTTCCTCATCCTCTGTTTCCTTCACCAACATGTCCATTCAGGTCTGCTCCAATCACCACTCTTTCCTCCCTGGGAATACTCTCTATCACTTCATCCAAATCTTTCCAAAATTTATCTTTCTCCTCCCCATCACATCCAACCTGTGGAGCATAACCACTGACTATGTTTAGCATCAGACCTTCTACTTCTACCTTCAGACACATCACCCTATCTGACACTCTCTTCACCTCTACTACATTCTTTGCCAACTCCTCCTTCAGGACCACCCCTACTCCATTTCTCTTTCTATCCACACCATGGTAAAACAGTTTGAACCCTGCTCCAATGCTGCGAGCCTTGCTGCCCTTCCACTTGGTCTCTTGGACACATAAAACATCTACCTTTCTTCTCTGCATCATGTCAGCCAGCTCTCTACCTTTGCCTGTCATTGTCCCCACATTTAGAGTTGCAACCCTCAGTCCTACATTCTTCACTTTCCTCTTCCTCTCTGTCTCCTGACACGTTTCCCTCCTCGGGGTCTTCATCTAACAGTAGCACAATTTCTGCCGACACCCTGTTTGCCAACAGCACCGGTGGCGGTCGTTGTTAACCCGGGCCTCGACCGATCCGGTATGGTTTCACTTTGATGAACTCGCATTATGGTTTTGGCAAATTGTTTTACAGCGGATGCCATTCCTGACATAACCCTCACCATTTACCCGGGCTTGGGACTGGCACAAGAGATACACTGGCTTGTGCTCCCTAGTGGCTGGTTTGGTCAACAAAAAACAGCAGTATTTTATGGACTATAGGTTGCACCTTTATATAAGTCGCTTTGTCCAATTATTGTCAATAAATTGGAAAAATCCATAAACAGGTTGCACCTTTATATAAGTCGCATCTATTATGCGTCATCACTACGCGACACGTCAGCGCGTCATTTGCCCTGCTGAAAATGACTACCACAGAAGCATGCATGGAAGGACTTTTCACAAGATTAACACGGTAAAAACAATTATTTGTCTGCTGAAAATTATAGCAAAAATGTTTCTTAGCTTAACCATTCCTTAATAAATTCACGTAATGGTCAAATCTGCTGGATTTAAATTTTTTCGCTTTGAAAAAGTACAAGGAAAAACAACGAAGCTAACCGCGACACATTTACGTCTATAAAACATTGAATTTTATCTCAAATAACTCCAACAGCTAACAGTTTGTAAATGTACATCTAGTGATTACTTTCTGTAAGTTTGAAAAAAAATCTGCTGTGTGGTTTATGAGCTATTTGCTCAAACGTACAAGGAAAAATCAACTAAGCTAACCGCGACACATTTACGTCTATAAAACATTGAATTTTATCTCAAACATCTCATAAAGCTAATCAGTTGTAAATATCCATCTAGTGATTACGTTCTGTAAGTTTGATCAAAATCTGTCCTGTGGTTCTTGACCTATTTTGCTAACAAACACTGAGCTAACAGCGAAGTAGCTAGTTCATACCTCCAGAGCAGGAGGCCGGGCTGCGACAGAGTTTATCCAACCAGAGGAGGCTCTCGTCATACACATGAGGTGGGAACGATTGATGGACTCTCTGGAAGTGTCAGTCAGACCTCCAGAGCAGGAGGCCGGGCTGCGGCAGACTGAGTCCATCCAGAGGAGGCTCTTGTCGGACACATGAGGTGGGAACGGTTGGTGTACCATAGTGGACAAAAGTGGTACTGCACCATTTTTGCCAAAATGAAAAAACGGTCATATCTGAGCCAAAAATTGGTCTAAAAATATGGGAAAAAATCCATAAACAAGTCTCACCTCTGTATAAGTCGCAGGGCATGCAAATTAGGCAGAAAGGTGTGACTTATAGTCTGGAAAATACGGTATATTTCATAAATCCCTGCTGGTTCATTATTCATTATTTAAAATTAGATTTATATAGTTTTGAGAAATTTTAATCTATGGTTAAATGCCTAGCATTTGTTGAAGGAATGTCTGTCATCCATTATCTTTCATTTTAGAATTTTTAAAAGATAATTTTATCTTGAAATTGATGGACTTGTGCAGTTTTGGTTACATTCTTAAAGAATGATATGCCCAATATTGCAATTGTCATGCAATTTGTTAACACTTGATATGTTTATGTGACTCCCAGTTACGGTAATACAAAACCAAATTTAAGCTTGTTATCTGTAAAACGGAGTGTACTAGTCCTTTTCTCTCTAAGATTTATTAATTGTGATGATCACATTGAATTGAGACATCATAAGTTAATTACAACTCAGAGTCAGAGATAATAATTTATTCAACCTTTATTTATACAGGCTATCCTCGTTGAGCCACGGGGACTCATTTACAAGAGGGACCTGTCTCACTCACACCCAGGGTCAATTTAGAGTTACCAATCAACCTAACATGCATGTTTTTGGACTGTGGGAGGAAACCGGAGTACCCGGAGAAAACCCACACATGCACGGAGAGAACATGCAAACTCCACACAGAAAGGCCCCCGGACCGGGATTTGAACCGGGGACCTGCTCGCTGAGAGGCAGCAGCTCTACCAGTTGCGCCACCGTGCTGCCCACAATAATAATAATAATAATAATGAATTTAATTTATACCGTACTTTTCATTAATAAAAATCTCAAAGTGCTACAACAAATAAAACAAGTGATAAAATCAAGTAAAATCAATAATAATATCAACCAAGATCAAAGATAAAATCATGTGGAGGCAGAATAGGCTTGCTTAAAAAGAAAAGTCTTTAAGCCGTTTTTGAAGTCAACCAGTGACTGTGGAGCTCTCAGGTAGTCAGGGAGGGAGTTCCATAGGCGGGGGGCAGCCACACAGAATGCCCGGTCTCCCATGGTCCTTAATTTGGTTCGTGGAATGTGAAGTAGATTACTGTTCTGTGATCGTAGAGACCGGGTGGATGAATATGGTGCAAGAATGTCCTTTAGATAGTCAGGTGAAGTTCCGTGTAAGCATTGGTGTGTAATGAGAGCAGTTTTGTACTGAATTCTGTAGGTGACAGGAAGCCAATGGAGGTTATGGAGAATGGGTGTAATATGTTCAAATTTACGAGCTCTCAATAAAATCCTTGCTGCACTGTTTTGAATATATTGAGTTAGTACATGTGGTGGATGCATGCAGGGTCCCAATTACATCCAACAATAAAATGTAAAAGAAAAACAGTTATAAGATCTAAGATATGAACTAAGAAAAACATCAACTAAATATACACTAAGCACTGATAGCATAAAAATATTACGTCGAACAGCAGCACGAACATGAGTTTGTGTGAGCAGATGAGCAAATGTAGCCTACATCATGAATATTTTCGGAGAGTTTCATTAAAATATAGTGAGTTGTTTACGAGATATTTTGCTAACAGACCAACAGGGCTGACTACAATGATAATAACCAGGTCTCTTGTAAATGAGTCCTCGAGGCTCAAAGGGATTAACCTGCCTAAATAAAGGTTGAATGAATGAAAAATAACAATGTTTTAAGTGAAGATTCAATTCAATTAAGTTTATTTCTATACCTCCAAGTCACAACAGAAGTTGTCTCAGGGCACTATACAAAAGCATTCACATACCATATTTTCAAGCCGATAAGTCGCACCGCCCTATAAGTCACATTGTCCAATTATTGCCAATAAATTCAAAAAATCCATGAACATGTCGCACCGCCGTATAAGTTGCATCTATTATGCGTCACCGCTGACGCGTCGCGTATGTTACGCGTCACCGTTGACAACCTGAAATGTGGGCCGGAGGTTTGCCCTGCTGCAAATGACTGCCACAGGAACGTGCACTGAAGGACTTTAACAAGATGAACACGGTAAAAACAATTATTTGTTTGCTGAAAATTATAGCAAAGATGTGTCTTAGCTTAACCTTTCCTTAATAAATGCATGTAATTGTCAAATCAGCTGGATTTAAAAAGTAGTTTTGCTACGTGCACCCACCCGCACGGGTGGGACCACAGCATTTTCTTTAAAATTTAGCAAGATAAACACTTAAAAAAAATTGTTAGCTGACATAGCAAAAGTGTTTCTGAGCTTAACCGTTCTATAATAAATTCACGTAATGGTCAAATCTGCTGGATTTAAATTGTTTCGCTTTGACGTCTTCCAAACAGTCGCACGCACTGCAAAAATAAATTATAAATAAATCGAATTTTAAATCAAAAATCTCATACAGCTAACAGTTTGTAAATGTCCACCCAGTAATTACTTTCTGTAAGTTTAATGAAAATCTGCCGTGTGGTTCATGAGCTATTTTGCAAAATAGTACCCGTTACAACACGGAGCTAAACACTAACAATCTACGGTGCTAAAACATCGAATTTTAGCTAAAAAATCTCATACAGCTAACAGTTTGTAAATGTCCATCTAGTGATTACTTTCTGTAAGTTTGATCAAAATCTGTCGTGTGGTTCTTGAGCTATTTTTCAAAATAGTACCCGTTACAACACAGAGCTAACCGCTAACAATCTACGGTGCTAAAACATCGAATTTTAGCTCAAAAATCTCCTACAGCTAATAGTTTGTAAATGTCCATCTAGTGATTGCTTTCTGTAAATTTGATCAAAATCTGTCATGTGGTTCTTGAGCTACTTTTCAAGATAGCAGTACCCGTTAAAACACTGAGCTAACGCTAACCCATCTACGGTTACAAAACATCGAATTTTAGCTAAAAAAATCTCATACAGCTAACAGTTTGTAAATGTCCATCTAGTGATTACTTTCTGTAAGTTTGATCAAAATATGTCCTGTGGTTCTTGACCTATTTTGTTAACAATCACTGAGCTAACAGTAGTTCATACAGAAAGCAGGAGGCCGGGCTGTGACAGATTGCGTCCGACCAGAGGAGGCTTCCTTCGGACACATAAGCCGGGAACGATCGGTGGACTCTCTGGAGTGTCAGAGCTCCAGAGAGCAGGAGGCCAGGCTGCGACAGAGTCTGACCAGAGGAGGCTTCCTTCAGACATATGAGCCGGGAACGGTCGGTGGACCCTAGCGGCCGAAACTGGTACTGCCTGCGCCCCTAGCGACCGAAAGTGGTACTGGCTTAACCAGCTCAATATCGCTAATGTTGACTGTGTTATAGACATTTATTCTGTTTGCAAAGGTGGACTACGGTAGCTGTGGCAACCATCTTCAGACAGGTTGACGGTAAAACTTGATGATTTGTTGATGCGCATCCATTGATTATTTTCTGAAAGCTTCATTCAAATGTGACCAATGGTTCATGAAATTTTTGCTTACAAACACATGCACACTCACAGACACAAGCAATTACCGGTACATGACTGCTAAAATGTTCTATAATGATATCTATGTGTCTGTAGATTCAAAGAGGCAATACAAAAGAGGAAATTACTCACTGATGCACAGAGTGTGTACTGTATCCTGGTTCGCAGTAACAGTGATAGCTACTGGGTGAGTTCATGCATCATTGGGAACACGTCGTGTCCCACAAAAGACATACTTGTTCACATCTGGAGTTAATATGGAACATTATTTAGGCAGTAGATAGAAATCCTTGCAGTAAATGATCCAGAAGGACACACGTAACAGTTGAGAAATTGAAAACATGGACCTGGCATTGATATCAGGAATTACACTCCACCTTCATTGCATTGTGATCCTTTATGTCCTGGAAAACATGAACACTTGTCTGGTCTCACACATCTTCTATTTCTACAGGACTTCCTGCACGCTGCTGTGGAGTGCAACAGACAAAGTATGAACCAAAAACATGTGGAGGTCAGTTACTTATGTAACCCACCCCAACCCCCCCATTTTTTTTTTTTTTTTGCATCTAACAAGCACAAACCAGTATGAGCTTTTGTTCTGGGTCATGTTTTTTGCCTATTCAGCAGCAAAATGCTCAACTGTTTATTTATTTACTTATTTATTACAAAATACATGCTAGATTATTGTGAGCCACTTGGCACTGGGCAAGTTGTGTACAATGAGTTTTGTCAAGGCAAATGATGTATTTCGGTGAAGCTAAAGTACTGACAAAAAAACAACAAAGTTAAGTCAGATCCTCTGGACGGTTTCTTTTTGTTGAAACGTTTCGTTTTTCATCCAAAAGACTTCATCAGTCCGAGGAGCCACGACAAACTCAGTCATAAATAGCACCATCTTATAGTGGAGTTGGCGGGGGAGAGGGTGGACACTAGAAACCATCTAAAATGTCCAATTTCCCTCTTGATTATTTTATCCACTGCAATATTTAGACAAGTTTTATGAATCATTATCCAAAAGTCTCCTTTCTGGTAGAAATCAGTAAAGGTTTTTGTTGCTTTGTACCAAGAAGTAACAATAAAAAAATATTATAGCCAGAGCTTTGTAATTTGCTTAATATTGCTCATTTTGAGAAGATTATTTTTCATCAGTTTTGCTGACAGTAAAGGATTACCAACTACAGTAATTGGCAGAAAGTCTGCATCAACCTCTTAAGCCTGCTGCCAAAATGATACCATTCTTAAACTGTAGTTCTGGACCACACAAAATCATTCCAAGGACTACAAATGACTCACAGGCCGTACTTTGGACATGCATGATCTAAAAGAACAGGAATAGTATACTGTCGTACTTGTGTCTAGGCTTTTTGTGAGCCAAGGTGTCCAGTCTATCCTCCAAAGATCTGTGATGGATGAAATAAAAGATTGTAATACAATGTTTAAAAGTTAGATTTGCTGAAAAACAACTATTTAATGTTGGCACTTAACAGCAAACCTAACAATTAAAAAAATTAAAGCTCCACTGACATCATCTTTTAACTTTCCATAAAATGGCACAACATATATATATATATATATATTAAGATTGACCTCTGATCGTTTTTGCTAAAACAATGTTAAATTAATTAAAATTCCTCTCAAAAACAGTTTAAAATTAGCGCCTTTTTTTCACATGATAAATACGGGGTTTCCCCGTCGCGCGATTATGACGTCACACACAGACTCACGTCAACTGCGCACCTTGTTTACAATGGACAAGATACAAACGCGGTCCGTCCAATTTAGCCATTTAAAACTTTATATTTTAGCAGTTTGTTCTCAGAGAAGCCAAAATTATTTCCAGTAAACAGCAGGTTATAATTTTTTTTCAGCTCCTGCTGGTTTTTGGAGACTGTTCACTTCAGGAAGTGAGCAGCTGTGTGGAGTTCACAGGAGCTGCAAGTTGAGAGGAAGAAGGAATTCTACAACATGTAAATCGTTTCCACATCACTGAAATGGTAATATATTAGTTAATGTTTCTAATAATTATTCAACATTATTAGTTATTAGTTTGTGTACAAAACAATTTGCACAAATCATGTTGCTTCAATTTGTCAGCTTTGTTATTTAATCCAGTCAACATGTTGAAAATATTTCACATGTATTTTTCTATTTAATTTGGACATCACTTGGTGCTATACAGGGAACCCCCGACCTACGAACCCACCGACCTGCGAACCACGGGACCTACGAACGAGTTAAAGTAGAATAATGTCATCGACGTACGGCAGAAAATATGTGACCTACGAACGAACCAAGTTAAAAATATATAATCGACCTACGGCACATGACCTACGAACGAGCCCCATTACAGGTATATAATCGAGCTACGGCGGCCGTGGTGTAGTGGTAATGGCAGTCGTCTCCCGATCGGAAAGTTGGCGGTTCGACTCCCGGGACCCGCACCATGTGTCGTTGTGTCCTTGGGCAAGACACTTAACCCTGAGTTGCTCCCGGTAGGACTGGAAAGCACCTTGCATGGTAGTCTGCCGCCACCGGTTTATGAATGTGTGTAGCATTCAATATATGTGTAGCACTTTGAGATTTTCAGTAATGAAAAGTGCGTTATAAATTGAATTAATTATTATTATTATTATTATTACGGCAAAACTGCGTCACAAAACGGCAATCGGCGAGGTGGGGGAGGGGATTGCCTTTGGCTGTTGCTGGTTGGGCATGGGCGTGACACTGCGCATGGCAGTGGAAAAGTACCGCCAGCGAGAGGGGGGGGCTGGGCTTCTGGCGGATGTACACACAGCCGCAGTGCAGCTGGCGGCGGAGGGATCCGTACAGGTAAAGCGGTAACTATTTAAAGGGCTGCGGCCATTTTGTGCCTCGTGGTTTTCCACGGTGATTGATGGGAGAAGACACTTACGAACAGTTACAGCGAACAAAGAACGAAGAACACGACAAAAAAAAAACGTACGAAGAACCTACGAGCAGGTACAGTACATTTACAGTAAATTTATATCAGTTTTAGACTAAAGCCAACGTTAGCACACGTTAGAATTAATTTTAATTTGTGCTCCATAGGAGTTAGCATTTAGCTAATAGTCGACGCGACGACGACACGAGTTGTCCACGGGTCATCGAACGGGCAGGTACGGCCCAGTACTAAATGAAAAAATATTTTTAGACGAAAGCAAACGTCAGCATTCATTTTTGAACGTTAGCATTAATTTTAATTTTTGCTCCTTAGGAGTTAGCACGTTAGCTAATTGTGACGAGAACGACAGGAGTTGTCCACGGGTCATCGAACGGGCAGGTACGGTCCAGTACTAAATGAAAAAATATTTTTAGACGAAAGCAAACGTCAGCATTCATTTTTGAACGTTAGCATTAATTTTAATTTTTGCTCCTTAGGAATTAGCACCTTAGCTTGATCAAGAATGGCTCCGAAGAGACCTGCAAAGTCCGCGGACGCGGCACAGGGGAAAAAACCTTGTCGTACCATAACGCTGGAGACGAAGGCAAAAATAATAAAAATGTCCGATCAGGGCATGACTCCCTCTAAAATTGGAGAGGCGCTAGGGTTGCCGAGGTCAACTGTGGGGACAATAATGGCGGACAAAGAACGCATTTTGCAGCAGGTGCGTGCTTCAGCCCCCATGAAGTCCACCATCATTACCAAGCAAAGGACGGGGAGAATAGTCGAGATGGAAAGGTTGCTTGTCCTCTGGCTGGAGGACAACACACAGCGCAGAATACCAGTTGGGATGTCTGTGATTTGTGAAAAGGCAAAGATGATTTATGACAGGCTGCAGGAACTAGGGTTGACTGGGGTAGGTGCAGGGGAGCAGGGGGGTGCGGGGGGGCAGGGGGCTGCACAGAGCGATCCGGGTCAAGGGTCGTCCTCCCAGAGCGATCCGGGTGAAGGGACGTCCTCCCAGAGCGATCCGGGTGAAGGGACGTCCTCCCAGAGCGATCCGGGTGAAGGGACGTCCTCTCAGAGCGATCCGGGTGAAGGGACGTCCTCCCAAAGCGCTGGAGGAGGGACTTCGAGCAGCACATCAGGGGAGTTTAATGCCTCCAAAGGATGGTTCGATCGTTTCAGGAAGAGAAACAACTTCCACAACATCAGAGTGCAGGGTGAGCACTTTAATTTCTCATTTTTCTTTTTTAATAATGCAGGTACAGTACAGTACAGGTAGTCCTCGACTAACGAATATTTTTTTTTTCCATTTTATTACAGTGTGTTACAACAGCTTAACCATGTCATTTTGTGTGCATTTAAACAGGAGAGGCAGCAAGCGCTGACCACGAGGCAGCTCAGGCATTCCCAGCACAA
>JBBPBX010086617.1:0-14860 GCA_038048925.1 Garcialebias charrua
ATATACATATATATACATATATATATATATATATATATATATATATATACATACATATATATATATACATATATATATACATATATATATACATATATATATATATACATACATACATATATACATACATATATACATACATACATACATACATACATACATACATACATACATACATACATACATACATACATACATACATACATACATACATACATACATACATACATACATACATACATACATACATACATACATACATACATACATACATACATACATACATACATACATACATACATACATACATACATACATACATACATACATACATACATACATACATACATACATACATACATACATACATACATACATACATACATACATACATACATACATACATACATACATACATACATACATACATACATACATACACACACAGTATATATATATATATGTCATAGCTGCAGATTTTTCCCAATCTCATTTTAATTTGTTTAATATGAACTTCTGTACCTTCTTGCCTTGTGTTTCACTGGTTTTATTATGCATGGTTTTATTCCTGATTCCTTGATGAATGTTGTTATTCTTCCTGTGATTAAGAACAAAGCTGGAAAAATTGGCAGCTCTGATAACTATAGACCTATTGCCCTAGCTAATACACTATCTAAGGTCTTTGAACTAATTCTTTTGCCAAAATTTGCAAAGATAGTAATGTCTGCTGACAATCAATTTGGGTTCAAGTCCGAGCATGGCACTGATCTATGTATATATGGCCTAAAAGAATTACTGAATAACTATAATAACAAGAATTCTACGGTTTTTATGTGTTTCTTAGACGCCTCCAAGGCTTTTGATCGTGTAAACCATCGAAAACTATTTTTAAAATTATGCCAAGCTGGTGTGCCCAAATATATAGTGAGATGTCTGTCCTATTGGTATGCTAACCAAAATATGCAAGTCAAATGGGATAATTGTGTGTCTGCATCCTTCCGTGTCAGCAATGGTGTCAGACAAGGGAGCATTTTATCTCCTATACTGTTTAATTTTTATATGAATGACCTCTCTAAGCAGCTAAACCTGTGTAAAACTGGCTGCATGGTTGGAGATACAATTATCAATCATCTTATGTATGCTGATGACTTAGTGGTTTTTAGTCCAAGTTCTGCTGGTCTTCAGAAGCTGCTTCATGTCTGTTCAGCATATGGTGAGACACATGATATCATATTCAACCCCTCTAAAAGTCTCATTTTGATTTGTCGCACTAAAGAGGACAAAAATAGCGTGTTTCCACTTTTTAAGCTGTCTGGGACTTTATTGAATGTTGCAAATGAAGTAAAGTATCTGGGTCATGTGTTGACAGACCGTCGGTCTGATGATGAGGACATTTACCGTCAGGTTCGAATGATATATGCTCAGGCAAATATCCTTGCTCGTAAGTTTGCATTCTGTTCTGATGAAGTGAAAATTAACTTATTTAGATCATATTGTTCATCACTGTATACGGCACATTTGTGGTGCAATTTTAAAAAAGCCAGTCTTCATAGATTGAAGGTGGCTTATAATGACGCACTAAGACTTCTTTTAAATAAGCCCAGATGGACCAGTGCCAGTGAACTGTTTGTATCTGCTCGCGTCAACACTTTGATGGCTGTTTTAAGAAATTTTATGTATAAATTTATTTGTCGTTTACATAAGTCTAATAATAGAATTATTCTACTGTTGACTAATGTCAAATATAGTGCAGTGAAATATTCATCTGTGCTTTGGAGACATTGGTATGATTGCCTCCTGAACGGTTAGGTACTTTTTCTATTGTTCTTTTTATTTTATTTTATAATTTTTTGTAATTTTTTTATTTGTATTTTGTATTTTATTTTATCATGGTTGTGTCTCTTATCTAGGTTAGACCCTGAGTCTGTAATAAAGTTTATCTATCTATCTATCTATCTGTACCCATTCACTAAAAATATCATACGTTTAAAATCTCTGAAAATGAACAACTACACCAACCTTTAATTGTTTGAGTAGGACATTCGTGTCTTCTCCCAGGTAGTCAATTAGGCATCGGATGATGACCTCTCTTGTCTTCTGAATGGGAACTCCACCCTGTAGAACACAAAGTCTTAACTCCTAGCACACTATGTACTAGTGTACATCCAAATGACTTTTTGCTTTTCGTTTAAGCTTCAACCTAAAGGGGTATAATATTTTATAGATGAGAAATTGAATTTTTATTACCTGAAGTAGAATATTTATCTGTGCCCGATGTCGTTGTCCTGCAGCGCCCTTCTTTGCTTACAACAGGGACAGCAGCTTTGGGGAATAGAAGTCTAACATTGACATGAACTTTGGTTCAAGGTTCAATGTTGTGATCCGGTGAAACTCTGCACTGACCTGGAAAAAAGCACAAAAAGGACAGGAAAAAATAAGTAAACCTGTGAATAAGATTTTCAATCTAACAAAACCCAAAGTCCACATAACATTGAGAAAAATACCAGTTTCACAAATCTTAAAAGTACATTCAAGTACATTCATGTGCAGTTTGTCTTCTTCAAAAGAAGGGAAAAGAAACTTACTTGGGACACATCAAACAAAGCAGGCCATCTGTCCTTGAAGTCTCTGATGCTAAGTTGTTGGCTGATTACATCATGCCTTCTATGTGCAAAGGTTTTGCACATTAAATCCTTAATGGTTGTGCTATTTCTCTTCTTGCACTCCTCAAGAAGTTGTTGTCGATCCAGCTCTTGTTGTACTCGACAGTCCTCTGCAGGATAGTGTGGGAGAAACCGCACTTCTCCTTTCCGTGCTTTCTTGATATTCTTTGCTGGTGCCCTGTCATCAGGGCGCTTGTTCTTCAGTGAGTTGCAAGTAACCTCAGGAACTCCAAGACTTCGTAACTTTGACCTGTAATTTCCCATCTTGTACTTAAGACTATACATCCATCCAATCCAGCCATTACGACTTCCTGGCTCAGTCAGACATGGGTGCTGTCGGACTAAGGCCTCTGCCACCTGACCAATCTGATTACCTGTAGGGTACGCTGTGTAGGTGTACATGTATTCAGCTAATTTTTCAATAATTTCTGACTTGACATGAGTATTACTCAGCAGAGTGGCATCTATGGCATAGAGTGCATTGCCATTCCTCAGGACAGTCTCTGTGGCCACAGAGAAGAGAGGAATGACAATTTCATTTGGCCAAGAGGTCCTCCCAGGGCTTTGTAGAGGGGGGAGTAGGGGGTCCTCTGAAGACAGTGTTGCATCATCTGGTTTGTCATCTGTGCTTGAGTGAGTAGGGGAGCTGAAAATGTCATTTATACTGCTTCCATCCATTTGGTTTTCACACAGAGGACTCATTGTAAGGACTACTGAGGGAATGATCACAACTTTAACTGTAGCCTTATTGTTAATCTGGTTTGTAGAGTGAAGTGTAAAGAAATTACCAAAGTCTTCATCAAAGTAATGCAGGATAAAAGGCTCAGTGAGTCCAAATGTCTCCTTCACAGTCTCATGTAACTCCTCCACAGTGCTTGGCATTCCTGAGGAGAGTGTAAGCTTCTCACTCTGATGTTCTAGAACAACTCTCATGGTAATGGAGTCCATCTACATCCACACACAAAAATAAAACAGAATAAAGGCAAATGGCATCTATAAGTCCAAGTCTTTTCTCCTAACACTGGCAAACGATGTGACGTTTCAATGACACCATTTGCTTGCCCCCCACAAAATATGCTGTTAAGGGATAAGTGTCAGCAAGTTGACTATGATGTACTAAAGCCCTTCTCCCAGAGGGGTCCAGTACAAATGCCCTGAAATGTTCATCATACCATGCATTGAGTAACTTCACAATGAAAAGAAAATCACTGTCAAAAATAACAATCTGTAAAATCTCTACAAAATCAGGGAGACCACCCATTGAACCATAAGGCAAAACCATTCCCACAGCATATTTTGTTCCATGATATGTCAGTACATTGGTCAAATTCACAGAAGCCTGTGTTGGATACATTTTCTTGACAGACTGTTGTATTTCCTTATCAAGTAGTTCCAGTGGAAGACAGGTTACTTTAGTGACACATAAGGATGGCTTTAACGCATTCCCTTGTGAATAGAATGCCATCATGCTTTGGTGCTTTGTGGCAAGTGATAATAATACATTTCTGAAGCAGTTTGTATATCTAATAACCCTCTTAAAAAAACTATGTTTAGCTTCAAAGCGCATCGTCCAGAGGTATACCAGAGGACCAAATCCTCTTATCAAGTCTGGATAATGCTCCAGAAAATGGTGTTTTGGAGTTAATTTTTGCTCTGGGAAAGTGGCCAATAGTCTGTTGCGATGTTCTGATATCAGTGTGTCCAAGTAGCAAATGCTTTCCTCAGTATGAATAGGGGACACAACAAGCTCTGTTATATCTTTAAGATTCAGAAGAACTTGCCATGCCTGATCATTCAGTGGGACCTTTCCACCGATAATAAATGGCAATAATCTTAACAACGTCCAATTTTCATGTGCGTTTCCACCAATACTTTTCCGAGTGAAAAATTTGGGGGGGATAATTTGAGGGCAATTGGTCTTATCAGTCCATTTGTATGGAAATTCTGTGATAAATTTGTTGAGTTCTGTCAATGAGAAATAGTGTTTACAGATAAAAGAATGAAGACATAAGGCTAATTCCAATGGAATTATGCCCTCAAACAGATCGTGCAGAAGATCCGGAGGATACCCTGTGACAAAATGGAAATAACTTAATCTCCCAGTTATTGGACAACCTTTCTTCACACCACAAAAATGTACCAGGGCAGAGTTTTCCTTTACAGTTTGGAGATGTAGATCGTAGTTTTCTTTTGTCCTTGGTGGAAAAGCTCCTAAACGCACTTCTTTTTGCTGATAGTCTGAATGGTCTCCAATACAAAACCTACAAATGTAATGTCCAGAAAAGCTTTCCACAAGTCCACTCAGCGAATGAGCACCAAGATTGTCAGCACTAACACAAAAAACAGTCCCTCTGATACATTGGTCAAGTTGAGAAACATAAATACCCTCCTTCTCTAATGTAACGAGATCTTTTAGAAGGGGCTCCAGAATAGTTTCATAGCCAAATTTTTTTACATCATTTGCTTTACAAAGGAGAGCCAAGTGAATTGATGTCAGCTGTGACCTTATTTCAGATGGTATATCAGGAAGTACCCAGTACACAGCAGTGACTTTGTGTTTTTTTCTGGAAGTTCCAAGTGGATTACAAACTTCAAAGTCATCCACATAAAGAATAAGGGAAATATTAAAGTCTTCAGTAGCAAAAAGTTTGTTTAGCTTGAAATAGTTTCCATCATGAGAAGATGCCAGCTGTGAAGTGTTTGAATGTTTAGTCATTTTGTTAACAATCTCTTCTTTACTCAACAAAAGCTGTAAGGATTGAAGAATGGGCACATACTGAAAGGTGCAGTTATTTTCTTGGTCCAAAACATACTCTACTGGTTCAACAACACAAAAGTTTTCCTTGAAATATTTCTGCCTTTTAAATTTTGAGGAAAAGAGACCATCAGGACCAAGGGCTGCACCTAAAAGATTATAGTTACACAGTTTTTCTGCCAATTCACTAACAACAGATTGATCAACAGTGCAGTTATTCTGAATGAGAACATCTCTTATTGACTTTGGAATATTCTGAATTGATGAGGTGCATATAAAATGGAGCTGTTCCACCAAGTCATCAATACATTTGCCAGAAACATTATAAATGCTTTCAAGTTTTAACAAAAGCACACCTAAATTTTTTAAAGTTTCATCTGAAGTTTCCCTTTGGCTGCCCAACGTATAGGTGTCATCTATGTCCTGATGATCTTCTAATTCCAATGCAGGCAAGAGGATTTCATTTTCTGTACCGACAGACTGGCTTGCAATCAAATCTTTTTTAAAGTCCTTCCAAGAATATGATTTGTGCTTTCTACTTCTGTGAGTCGCATACGTTCCAAATATGTTTGTCTTGAAAAAACACCCTTCAAAGGCACATTCTACAGTTTCATGTCTTTTCAAATGGGAATTAATATGTCTAAAATAGTATTTTGTGTTGGGATAAAAGGTGTGACAAATTTTACATCTGAAAGATTGAAGAACTTCACACTCATCATGCAAACTGTGGGATCTAGATAAATGTGAGCGCAGGGCACCCCATGTCTTGAAACTGCAAGGACAATTTAAATGAAGGCAGGGTACAGAAGAGCCATGACTAAAGGTACCATGGTTCAATCGATAATGTTTGAGAAGTGTCCCCTTTGATGCAGTCTCGTATTTGCAGAGTTTACACTGCCATCCCATCAGCTGCCACCTAAAAAGTGGATGAGAAATTGTGTCTCACTATATGAAATGCTCAGAATGGTGTATTAACTGCATTTAGAGTTTTAGTACCACTATTCAATTATTTAATTACATCTGTAATGGGAGGATAACCTCATAATTAAGTTGAAAGAGTGAAAAATCCCCCTCTGGGATCAAATATATAGCCAAAATTAAATAATCTGAATAATGATAGCCAATCTGTATTCATACAAATTTGGACTTGTGGTGACACAAGATGACAGACTGATGAGGGCATCAGCAGTAGTATGCATCATCCAGTAAAAGGCCCACAAGCTTTACATGAAATTTGAAAATGGTCATTGTTGAGTTAATATTTATATTCAGAATAAAAAAGCTGCATCAGAAAACTAACATCAGATGATTGATATCATTATCACGTTCTTTTCAACTTGAATAAAGAAATATGATGTCTAGTTAAATTGATTTCAGAATTTAAAAAATACAGAATTTAAAAAAATCATTAAATCCACATGAAGTACTTGCATAGTTATCCTTACCTCTTTTGCTTGGTAGAAAGGAATGGACATTCTTCATTTAGTAAAGCAGGTGCTAAAAAAAAGAGAACAATTCAAAATGCAAGAAAAATTAATTGTTCACTGGTGTTTTTAAATCTCACAAGAAAATACATAAAAAGTTAAATACATATTAGACTCTTATGTTAATTGAGGGTAAAAATACAGGAGTCGAGAATAGCTCTGAACACATTTTCTAAACAGTAAAAAGGAAGAACAATTCAAATAGGTACTAGACCTAAAGCCTTTAGAATAAGGCCACTTATGTAAAACATTTTTAATAATCACGTTAAAAGTTACAAATGTTGTCTTTGGTGCCTGTTTGTTCTCAAAACACAGTACCTGGTATATTATTGTGTGTGAATGACAGGGATTAACCTAAAACACTTAGAAGGGACGTCACGTCTGCCACATTCAACATGGCGGACGCTCAGAGACGTACCGCTGATTTTAGGTCTGCCACATTCAAAATGGCGGACGCTCAGAGACGTACCGCTGATTTTAGGTCTGCCACATTCAAAATGGCGGACGCTCAGAGACGTACAGGTCTGCCACATTCAAAATGGCGGACGCTCAGAGACGTACAGGTCTGCCACATTCAAAATGGCGGACGCTCAGAGACGTACCGCTGATTTTAGGTCTGCCACATTCAAAATGGCGGACGCTCGATGCCTCATCTACGGCTGAAACATTTCAGCAATATCATACAGCAAAGTCAACTCAACTGCAGTTACGAGCCGGGAACGAATTAGCAATGAGAACATGCATAAAAAAAATGTAATAAATTAAAACGCCCTGGTGATTAAAGTTGAAGGGGAAAGACGACAAAATACCACTCGTGTGTGTGTGTGTGTGTGTGTGTGTGTGTGCGCACGCGCACAAACCATTCATACGGCTTGCTCGAGGTTTTAATGTCGTGCGTTTTGCATTAAAGAATACACACACACACAACAGAACATGACACAACCTTTTCAATATTTTAACTGACAGGCAAAAGCCCCGTTGTACTAGTGCTGCAAAATACAGACAGAGGGAGGGGAAAAAGAGAAATGGCTCAACAGAGGCATGCTGCAGAAAACTCAGTAGCTACAGGGAAATTTGCTCATTAAATAATACCAAGTATTAACCGCTTGTTAAGTTTATTTTAATAGTCTCTACTTAAAAATTAAGTCAGGTAACCCCTACAGAAACATGCACGTGGCTTCTAGCTAACTGACAAAGGATTGACTATAAGAACGAAAGTTTGGGTACTACGGTTTTGAGAAAATTATATTAAAAATAATCTGAGAGTGGGTTGAACAGGTTAACATTACTTTAACTTTTGCTTTGTAGCCACTTACCTGTAGTTTTACTGATGCCTCCTCAGTGGGTTTGTGGCTGTGAGTCTGTCCACCACCGTAAGGTTGTTGAGCAGATTCAAAAGAGAGGGGATTTCCCATGATGCCGCATGTTGATCCCACGTGTTAATCTCACATTTAACTTAAACTTTTAAGTTGTTGCTAAAAATACATTATATTGATTTGAGTACGTAATAATTTCAGTCTATGATACTAATAAATATAGTTACCTATTTCTTCATTATTTTCAGTCAGTTTCAAACAAAATATTAAGTAAATGTAAGAAAGATATTTTGTGAACAAGTTATTTAAATTTTCTCTTAAATATATGTAAAAAAACACCCTAATCTAACACAAAAACCTAAGTAAAATTTTTAAACATTTATTTCAGTACACACAACTTAAATAAACAATTATTTGATATTCAGAGATTTTATTAAGGTCATCTAACTTATAAATATAGTGATATTTACTAAGCCTCTGAAGGACTTTTTTCAGTGCATATGAAGCCATCCTGGTCACCAGTCTTCAAAGGCCGGCTCCCGGCAGCTAACCTAAAATGGCGTCCGGTGTTCTACATTAATTTGTGACCGGAGACCCCCGTGACTGAACCTAAAATGGCGTCCGGTGTTCTACATTAATTTGTGACCGTGTAAACTGAAGACCTACTTCCTGCTGCCCAATATTGCGCAAAAATGATCAGAAATGATCATTTTTATCATAATTATTATTTATAAAGCCTTTAAAACAACCACAGCTGCAACAAAGTGATGTACACATGAAATTAAGAACATTTAAACACACACACACACACACACAAAATATATATATATATATATTTTTTTAAATACAGTAATTTCATATTTTTATTAAATATGATACGTCCGTATGGTCCCGTGGTTCGCAGGTCGGTGGAGTCGTAGGTCGGGGGTTTGCTATAATTAGAATGCATATTTAGGACGAGTTTTTCAAAATCCATGTAGATCATTAAAAAAAATTGGGCTTTTTTACTGAACAGCACCTGTTCTACAACACTAAACTATTCACAAATTGTCTTTGGTGTCACAAAAGACATTTACACAGTTTAAGGCAGATGGTTTTGATGCTGTTAATGATTGTTGTTTTTCCCTCTGGTTTTCCTACCTGCTGATATTTCAGGTTAAATTCAGTCTGACAGGGCGTGGAGGGATTTTGGTGTACACAACACAGCAGTGCATGCTTCTGTACAGCACCATCACACTGTGGCATGTTCATTCTGTTTCACATCAGTCACAGTAAAATTTCATGTGAGAGAAAACATTTTCTAGGCCTGCGTCTAATTCTCTTTGCTCGCACTGTGAGTTAAACTTGTATTGATGTGGGAGGCAGTAACTGTACATGCTGGCAAATCAGCAAGGTGCAATATGATTTGTGGAGTTGTAGATGTACAGTAATTGTAGCTATGCTGCCGTTCACTTCTCACGTTTGATTTACAAAACCATGTATCAGGTGAATTAATGCAAATTCATGCATGGAGCACCTGTAGGCAGCATTTATGCTGGTCCAAGTGACAACAGTGGAGTGTCCTCTGGGACTGAGCGAGGCTGTGGCATGCTGCTTATCTGGATTAACCCTAGTGCGGTTTTAGGCATAAACCGAGTGTTATCAGTATTTTTACCAAAATATAAATTTTATTTTACATACTAAGTGTCATCACATTGAAGCTTTCACATTTCCTCAACTTTCAAATCCTTTATATATGTAATATTGATTAAAATACCTTTTGTTAGTATTTTGTGACTCATTTTTACATTTTTTAATGTCTTTGACTATCCAAGTAGAATATTAGTTAAAACTTGTAGTAAATAAATGTTCTATTTACCATCTTTAAACAATTTATCCAAGATAAAATAACTTACGTTTTTCTTAATTTCATCTCGTATCTCTTCCTGTGAGCATCTAAAGCAATCGTAGTTCACATTTCGTACACCAGTCTATTATTCTGAATTTCTGAATAAATTGCATGAATGCATCTTTAAATGGTTTGGTTTTAATGATGCTATAATCACTTTCCATGACTCATGATGTCAGACTAACTGCATTTCTAATTTGTCTGAGACTTAAACCCTTTTCCCTTGGGCTTCCCGCTTGATTGACTTGGCATGGGTTTAGAGCCTTTCCATTGGGTGATCCTATGCCAGTTCTTGGTCTACCTGCTCGAGGTTCCAGGCAAGATGTGCTATGCTGATGACATCATACTACAGATTACTGATTGACCAGGAAGTCACATCACTGGAGGAGTCATGGCAGTGACTGCTTCAAAACTGCTGTTTTCTTCAGCCCTACCAACGTGCTTGTATCTACCGTTATATTTTTCATAATGGAATCCTTGTAAACCTACACTGTCTCAATTTTGACTAATATTTGACTAACACTGTGGCCATAAACACTATGCACCAGATATGACCTTGATGACCTCCGTTGTTGGGTGTTGCAGAAAAAAAAGAAAAGAAAAGAAATGGCATCTGAAGAGTGTCTACAGGCTTGCAATGATAATCCCACTCACTTCTCTCATGGCAACATGCACAGTTGTATGGACAGTCACAGAGATCATGTACAATCAGAGTAGAAAGAGGCTCAACAATCAACAAACAACTTAAGAACAACTTGGACAACTTTTAGCACTATGCAGCAGTTACTGATGGATATTGTACTTACTGTATGTGCCTGTTATTCAGTCTAATTCTCAGTTACAATGTGTCCTTTTCTGTTTGCTGGGTGTTTTAAATACAAACATTGTTATTTAGGCAGTCCCTGCTTGTCCAAAACAAATACTAGAAGAGGTTTAATCTTTATGGAAAACCCTGCTGAGTTTGAAAGTAATTGAAGAGCCTACCAAGTTCAAATGAGTCCCTTTAAGACAACAGAGCTTTGCAAAGTCTCCCTCGGAGCTCTAAATGTCAGTCTACCTGTCCTATGCTCCTTTTCGCAAGTCCGCAAAAGCTATTCCTAATAATAAATTCAGACGAGCGCAGTCATGGCATCACTAAGTGACAGAGAGCATAAAAAAAGCTGAATCAGCAAGTTTAAACTCATTATATGCCAAAGGAACAGTAGCTGTTTAAACATTTGTGGCTTGGCAATGTGATGCATGTGCGCTATAAGTTAAGTTTAGTGCCTTGGGTGAGAATGAAACACTTATTTGCATAATGTTAAAGAGAAATGGTGACACTATTCTTTCTGGCTGTTAAAGCAGATGTAATCTCAAAGTGTCTTAACTGTTTTCAGGTATTACAAACAGAATAAGCACAAAAGAAGGTGTTGATATACAAATATACTTTATATATACAGTATTCTAATAATATTAGTTTAACTACCACATAAATATCTCATTTCATTACTTCCTATAGGATAAACAACCCAAAAAGGCAGCTTTTAAACAATTTTCCAGTTGTTCATAAATTCCGTTTTATGTGCTCCCTAAAACTCGTCAAGTTGATTTTGTGCATTCATGTGTTAGAATTTACTGGATTTTTGTGTAATATAAAAAAAGTGTAAAATGCTCTACCAACTTATAAACAACATGATGTAAAAATACTCCAGTATAATTAGGAGAGTCACACATTGTGTAAATAAGCAACTGATGCAATCTAATTTCTGTTCATTTCATTTGACAGAGGCTTTTTTTGTCTGTGCAGTGCATGCGAGTCCTGCAGGTCAACTCTTAGTGAAGGGTTAATGAGCTTTTGGTTAAAGGTTGATATATTCTTACCCAGGTCACAGAAAGGCAATGACATCTTAAAACAGATCCGTCTCAAGACTAAAATGTTTACAATTTACATTTTTGGGGAACCATGTGTGGATTGTTTTTGAATGAAAGGAACCTTGTCTCATTCCGAGCTTGTCGCAATATGATGCATTATCAGGGTGATGTAAGGTTGGCTGTATTTTAGGCTAAACAATAATCTCTTTTTAACCCTAACCAAGTCATTTAAATGTTTATACCATACTAGATTTGGTACGGAAACAAGTATCAACAGTGAGTGATAATAAAAAATATTCTCGGATGCAGGTCAGAGCTGTTGCTGCATTTCATTGACTTCAGAGCTTGGATCTGGGAATAATGGTGCACCCAACTTAAATATATTCCCACTAAAACTCATGAAACTAGTGAGACTTGCCAAATGTGTTCAGCAACAAGGCTAACTAATTTAAGCAATACAGCCCAAAAAACAAACAAACACTGTATTTCTCTGCTTTGTGTGCATTCAAACACTACAGCAACATGTTCACTGATAATGGTTCTACAATATGTGTGTGTCTGATTGGATACGAGACAAACCAACAGAAGCACAAATGAATAGTTGATTATAGCAGATGTCACCAGTTTGTATCCGCAAGGCAGCCATACTGGATTTTGAGGTGGGGGCCGGTGCAAAGTCTCAGACTTTCCAAGCCAAAAAAATCAGACGTTGGGTTATATGCTGGTGGATATATGCTTTGGGTTATGTTCCAGTAGATTTGTTCAACCTCTAACTAAAAATGGAACCCACCGTTCATTCACCACAACCTTCTTTCATAGATGTTTTGAGTCGGTATGTATGTGTGCATGTTTCTAAAGGGTTTGTTGTTTGGCACCAACTAATCCCTGGGATTGTTATTGCAATCCCAGGGTTTACTTATGTGCATTTTACATTTACCCAAACAAGACCCATTTAGTTTCTTATTGTAATGGTGTGTGTTTATCTAGGGAAAGAAGAAAACAAAAAAAATGGAGTCATCAAAGTTCATGCTCAATCATCCAGGTACAACATCCAATAATGGTCAGTCAGGTCATCTGGACGGTTTCTTTTTTGTGGAAAGACGTTTCGCCCTCTAACCGGAGGGCTTCATCAGTCTGAGAAGTCTCAAGTAAACTGTTTTGTATGAGGGGCCGTATAGGACTTAAACTATTTTCCTCTCTCACACACACATCTATTGCCTCTCATTCACTATAGTATTACTGCACATACACACATGTATTGCCTCTCATTCACTATAGTATTACTGCACATACACACACATTTTCTGCTTGCCTCTCATGCAGTATAGTGTTATTCTCACACACACACATGTATTGCCTCTCATTCACTATAGTATTACTGCACATACACACACATTTTCTGCTTGCCTCTCATGCAGTATAGTGTTATTCTCACACACACACATGTATTGCCTCTCATTCACTATAGTATTACTGCACATACACACACATTTTCTGCTTGCCTCTCATGCAGTATAGTATTATTCTCTCACACACACATGTATTGTCTCTCATTCACTATAGTATTACTGCACATACACACACATTTTCTGCTTGCCTCTCATGCAGTATAGTATTATTCTCTCACACACACATGTATTGCCTCTCATTCACTATAGTATTACTGCACATACACACACATTTTCTGCTTGCCTCTCATGCAGTATAGTATTATTCTCTCACACACACATGTATTGTCTCTCATTCACTATAGTATTACTGCACATACACACACATTTTCTGCTTGCCTCTCATGCAGTATAGTATTATTCTCTCACACACACATGTATTGTCTCTCATTCACTATAGTATTACTGCACATACACACACATTTTCTGCTTGCCTCTCATGCAGTATAGTATTATTCTCTCACACACACATGTATTGTCTCTCATTCACTATAGTATTACTGCACATACACACACATTTTCTGCTTATTGCCTCTCAAACACACATGTATTGCCTCTCATTCACTATAGTATTACTGCACATACACACACATTTTCTGCTTATTGCCTCTCACACACACACATGTATTGCCTCTCATTCACTATAGTATTACTGCACATACACACACATTTTCTGCTTATTGCCTCTCACACACACACATGTATTGCCTCTCATTCACTATAGTATTAGGTCACATACACGTTTTTTGTCTCTCTTTGGTCGTGTGTGTGTGTGTGCGCATGTGTGTGTGTGCGAGAGAACATACTAGTATGTATGAGAAGAAGGACGTGTGTGTGTGTGTGAGTGCATTTTGTCCCGGAAGAGGCGGGGCATAATTTCAAGATCTGATCGCGCATGCGTGAGAGCTGAGGCGGCAGACTGAGCTGATCGCTTCTTTCGGTCTGGAGAGATCTGGCAACCCTGGCGGCAGCAGCAGCAGGAAGTTACAGCCAAACACCATGAGCTCCAGAGAAGATTCTGACAACATTTTAAATAGTATTTTGTCACCAACGGATGCAACAAGTAGTGGGACGTGCGTCTTAAACGAAAGAGCTCCTGTGAGCGCCCGCAGCGATTCTGTTGATACAGAGTTCTCTCGTGTGCTGGAGCAGCTAGCAGCTAGCGGCTAGCTGCTAGCCGAAGTTCAACAGTGTCACCTGGAAATCAAGGTAAACTACTTCTACACAGTAAAGAGTTTGTTTTCTGAATATATAGTGTGCATTTTATTAACCATATCTCAGGAATCCGTGTACGGTTCGTTCTTTGGTTTTTCCGTTTCAGAATAAAATACTGTATACGTTTTGTTGACGTAGTTATACAGGTGTTGTGACGAAAATTGCACCTCTTCGGTAAAATGCACCCGCGTTAAGGAATTAGAGTTTCAGGGCACTTTCAGTACTCCAAAAATACATCCA